>JAMKCH010047310.1:0-11022 GCA_023653785.1 Ophioderma brevispina | reverse complement strand
CCTAAAAAAAACATTCTTTCCAATGAATATTATATTTAGCGGCGTACTGGTTCTATTGTGCAGTTTTGGGAGATGGCATTCTGATTAAGTTCAAATATAATAACAACCAAGTCAGTCCTTTCGAATAGACTATAGAGGAGCTAACTTACTACTATTGTAATTAGGCACGACCCCTTTTCCAGGGATATGCCTTTCACACAACCCTCCTATAGTATACGACAGGGTGACTGAACTTCATTAACCCTAACCAACCTAACAATAACCCTAACACATGAAATATCGTGCATCAGCTAAACGTGAAAAACGCTTCTTCCTTCTAGTTTTACTTTAATCTTGGACACTATCGCCCTTCCGAGATTGTTCACTATCTTTCTGTTGGCATCATTATTGACTCCTGCTGCCGAATTCAAATCCAACCTGAATGTCAACATCGATGTCCCGGGAATTATAAAGTCGTTTTTTAAGAGATCGGGAAAATATAACCGTTAGATACCTCCAGGGACTATAGTGTGCTCGGTACGTTGAGTGTTGCTTATCGTGCGACGACACACCTTTTGGAGTCCTTTCGTAACGCGAAGTTTTCGCATCGGATTTGTAATTTGTCGTAATTAGTCTGCCATCTTTCTTTTTTATTAGGGTAAAATAAAAAAAGCGCAAAATGGCTGATTTTGATCCATTGCCGCGTGAAGATTTGCGATGCAAAAAGTTGATGAATTTGAAGCCACAGTTGATGGTACTATGGAGCAATCCGCAAGAAAATGCTTTGGTGGTGGATCGATACAAACCGATGACAACCCGTCGAGAAGTGTTGAATGGGAGGGCAGTGATGTATCACAGGAGGAAAAAATTGACATCGAAGAAATCGAAGAACGACTCGCAAAGTCTCAGAATGGGTGGAATTCAAAACACAGAGCTTGATGTGGAACAAATTCGAATGGAACTAATCTTAGAAAGAAAATGAGGAAACTTTCCACGCTTGGAAAAAATTACATCGGAAAGAAAATATGGGAAAAGATCGAAAATAGAGGACGGTGAATTTAAATCTGGCACAAAATGGGAGATGACGATGATGGATTTTTGTTAAAAATAGCGGGAGAAAAACCATACAACTGCGAAAGGAAACCCGCGAAAATGTTTAGCTTCGAGTACCATAGAACCAATATCGGTTTTCGGACGAAACATGGTTTTTACAAGAGAAAGTTTTAAGGGTGCAGACTTTAAAAGCACAAATAAAAAAACTCAAGACTCGCAAGCAAGCTAGTGCGAGTGTTAGTAGAGATATCAATACCTCCACAAGCACGTACCGTCTAGAAACAAGTGCTAGACAACCCATTTGACGACAATACTCAACAAGCGCTGAATGCATCGGATGAGCTAGCCATCCAACTCACGAGCGGATCCGAGCGCCGACCACGAAGAAATCGCAATTTCTGAATGAACAAGGACACTCAAAAAGACTATCGACGTCTACGAGATCTCGTACAAAGACGTAACCGAAAAAGCAACGAACTCGCAGATTTAAAATCAAAGGGTGAAGATCCTGTGCATTTCATCAACCCTAAGTATGAGGATTGAAGATGAAAGAAACCTCTTTACCCTTGAATGAAGGAGATGCGAAAAAAGCTCGAGAACTACAATCGGAAATCGATGATTTGACAATGCTATAGCGGAGCAAGAAGCTAAAGTCCGAAATCTTTTATCTCAAAGATTGAGTAGAAAACAATTGAAAACGTCATCGAAAGAGATGAAGTCTACGTGATCGAGTCGGTGAATTGTCAGAAGACGAGGGTGTCACGATAGCATCTATCTTACGCGAACGGTCTTGTATTTCACCTCGTGGCGTCGATAGTAGCAGCACCAAGTCAGACAGTATGCTCGTAAACTCCGCTCCAAAACCAAAACCTCCAGGTCCAAAACCGAGGCCCGACTCCGCCAACTCCAAAACCTGAGCCGAAAACTTTGAGAGTGGATCAAAGCACAGCTGCAAAAAATAGCTGATTACTGCTGAAGCTAGGAATAAATTGCTAATCGCATTCAGGCAATTATCGGGAGCATGGTGAGCTCATTTGAAAGCAGCTGAAGCGGCTGTTGGATTTCTCGCAGAGCACTATGGTTGCTGATCATGGGGTTGGGTACATTTTGTATGACTGTCAAGACAGAATACGGGAAAAGAAGCAATAAATAAAATGGAGAGATTTTGATTGGATTTTACATTAAATAAAAAGAAGAAGAAATGTCAGATTCAAACGTAAATATGATCGTCAACGGAATTTATCACTCCGCGTTCTTGGCGGACTCCTCGTTGGAATACTATGATTATGAAAAAATTCTCAAAATGGGAGTCTCCTAATTTGGGGAAATTGCGATTCGGGATGTTGGAAAATTTGTCACTAAGCGTATTCTCAGCAACCATGTTCAGAGATTGGCTGGTCAATCAGGGATTCATTCCCGAGGATAACAGTCCAGGCAAGTAAAAAAACATCTAAAAAAAAAATCCCCGACTGAAATTTATCAGTCGGGGATTTTTTTTTTTTTTGGTTTATCAGGTTAAATTTCTAATGTTCTCTTCCATTTCACCAGAGTCTTGACGATTTTTCATGTCTCCATTTCCTCACATAGTCGGACGATATTTTCATGTCCACTTATCGCAGAGGCTGCCCTATAGCCCCAAAAAATTTTGTGGCACCCCATTCTTTGCCTAGTCTCACGATATTTTTCAGTCATTTCCAGCAGCTTTTCCATAGCCGATCAAATATGTTGCCTCCCCATTCTTGCAAAGTCTGACTATGTTTTCATGTCCCCCCTTTAGCAAGCCTCTATCATAGCCCAATCAAAATCTGTAGCTCCCAATTCTGTACAAAGTCTGACAATATGTCTATGTCCATTTTCAGCAGCTTCTTCATAGCAGACTCAAATTTGTTGCCTCCCATTCTTTGCCACAAGTCTGACTAGATTTTCAGTCCATTTTCAGCAGCGCAGCCCTAGCAAACTCAAATATGTAACACCCCATTCTTTGCAAAGTATCACTATATTTTCATGGACCCTAATGGCAGCTTCAGATATTCCTAGTTCAAGTTGTTCTTGATCAAATAGCCATTTTAGTAAGTGAAAGATTCATTATTTTTGCAAGCTTCAACAAATTCTGATCCTTTCCAATCTACATCTAGGGTTTTGCGGAAATGATTGGAAAAAGTCATAAGATGGTTTCTCGTTACTATTTTTTAAAACTGCAATTCCAGCTTGAGTTTTCAATCCATTTTTATTTATATATAAATTTATTTTTATAAATCAATTTTTTGATAAGAATGCACAGATGCACGCTGTTTGATTAAATTTGATGGATTTGCACAGGGATTTGCGTGGTGTCTATGATTGACGTGGGACTGTAGAGGAAGAGTCCTGGAAAGGCTTGAGGGGCAAAGAAATCCACAGAGACTGCTGTATTTTTGGATTTTGAGCCAGAATGCCCTTTTATATCTACTCTATGTATGCGATTATGTTCCGTATATACGGTTATTATTATGCTTATGCACTCTTATGCGATTATGTTCCGTATATACGGTTATTATTATGCTTATGCACTCTTATGCGATTATGTTCCGTATATACGGTTATTATTATGCTTATGCACTCTTATGCGATTATGCTTATGCACTCTTATGCTCCTATGCTTATGCAGTCTTATGCTCCTATGCGCCGTATGCGTTTTTACACTAACCGAGTGGAACTTGTTGTGGTGACTCGTTGTCGCATCGAGCGCGACATCGAAGATTTTACGTGGTGTCGTGTTTGGTGCAAACGCAGCTCAGTTATCAACTGTCCCATTCGCATACAGCGTACATTCTGAAACCCTGCTTGATAGGCTTGGTCGGCCACACATCGATTTCTACTCACCGATTTGCTCTCCGCTTGAATTGCGCATGCTCGAAAAGTAAGGGAATTTACGATGCGTCATCGCCTACAATCGACTGGGAGATTTTTCATCACGACTTTTGAGACTCATATTTTGGATGAATATTAATCACCGTTAGTTTGGTTATTCCTATCATGGTTTATGGTTACTACGATGTAAACTCTACCGATTCAACATGTATTTACATGCAGAGTATTTTCTGTACGGAAGAGATTTTTGATGAATTGGCCCAATTTGTGGCAATTTGCCTGGCGTCTCGTAAATTATAGTCGTGCTCCTAGTGATAAAACGGAAATTCAGTCAAATCATATCATACGCTGGCTCCCTGCGCCTTGGGCCTTGCTTCAAGACTCGGACTCTTTGGTCAGTGTGAAGTGGTGAGAGCCTAAAGTCGCAGGGAACCAGTGTATGACCTTGTACGACCTTTCTTCGACCAGGGCCACCGAACAGAAAATTGTTCATGTATTATATTGAGTGAAAATCAGTGTGCGGCATCCGATGGTTCGTCAGTCAAACGTAATAACCCTTGTACGGCACATGTCTTCATCGAGAGATACTTGCGGATTGCAGTTGTACTTCTTGCGGCAATTCCGCTGAACAGTGTTCCAGGCGGACTGGATACTAACGAGCGGATGCTTGCGGATGTAGTTGAACTTGTGCTCTCTTTGTTCCCGGGTTTCTGCTCTCCATCTCTTTGGTTCTGTAGTCGGGTTCGCACGAGAGATGCTACCAGACAGCTTTTCAAAACGCATCTTGCCGATCGCACTGTAAATCATCGGGTTTCGATAACCCGGATGAGATGACCAGTAATCCTTGGCGTTCGCCGTGAGGTCAGCCCCATCAACAGAGGATCCCAAAACCACGTGCGGATTTCCATAAGAGTAAGAATTCATGAATATTAGCTAAAATAAATTTTAAATTGTCCATTCCGTTCTTAATCGGATTTGATCGTTTGAATCGTATATGGGAATGTTACAGACTCTTTAGAGTTCGCATTTTCACATTTTGGTGACGGAAAATGACGGTGATAGAAGACCCTTCGAAACTAAAATCTTTATGTGCGCCGCAATGGGGAAATGTCTGGCGGACAAATTGGGTCGCATGGTGCTAGACACGTATCTCGTAGCCTTCACTTGTTATAAAAGCACAGGACCTGCAATGATTAATACATTCTATAGCGTGACGGAGATGATGTTCAATAAAATACGCAACTTGAAGCTTGTTAAAATCATTAGTTTATGGTTTCCATTGAAAAAAAAGTCACGTTTTTTTTTATGAAATAGTCCATTTATATAGTAGCAAGACTCTTGGTATAGGGTGAAATATGATAGCATTCGGAGAATTTTTTTTCTATGCCATACTTACTTTGTCGTTGAGGAGATGACCAGAGTTGGAAACAGGGAATTTGCACATACATCCAAAAATGATATTTGTTGCTTGTGAGATGTTTTTTTAATATTTTTCCCAGCGTGTCTGACCAAGAATTTGAATTTGTGGTGGTTTTAAAAAGAGATTTTATCTTTTGACGATCCTCGATAGGGACATTGGGTTTTAGAGGTTGCAACATGAATAATTCTTGGAGTATTTAATGGTGTAACTTTCTAATGTTTAAAAATAATAGAGTTCTATGAACATAAAAGAAAGCTAAAGATGTTGATTAATTTTTAAAGGCGGGGTACATTATGTACACTTTACTGAAGAGTGACCCGACGACCGTTATATAAATCGGTCGCCCACATCACCTACGTGGGTTTGACAAAAAACACGTTCCGAGAAAATCGCAATTCAAAATCTACCGCGCCATTCATGTCTACGGTAAAACGAAGCATAAAAGAAACATCTAGATTTGATTGTTTTGAAGAAAACATTTTAAGTCCAATATAAACCATAAATCCAACTACAATTATATTATCTTAATTAGGCTACCAAAGTTATAGGTCTCTATGTGAAATCACAAATAATGGATATTGCAAAATACGACTATATTACGCCGTTATTGTACGTGTTTATGTACGTAAAATAGATCACTATGCGAAAGCTTGTTTACGAAAGAACGATGGAAATACGTCAAAATAGGTCTGTATGTGAAATCTTTGGGATTAGCAAAATACAACTCTATAACAACACGTTTGTAAATTAATGTTGATTTTAAATCCGGATATGGTGATTTGAGGAAAATGACACAAATTATAATTATAAACTATAATAATAGCTCCATATTATAAACCTAACACAATCGAATCTCACAAAATCCCACGCACTGAGGAAAAAAATAAAGTCCAGGATGTCGCGATGACGTCATCAAACAAACACTCAAATGGGTACGAAACTTGAATGCGTAAAGTTATATACTTAAAAGTGGGATTATTGGGATGAATCTTCTATCGGCACATATATGATAAAAATCCCTAAATAAAAAACGTACCAGATGGTTTTATGGCCATGGCGTATTCCTGCGAAAAAAATCCAGATTTATTCCGACAAATTCACACAACTCCAGCAATCATGGAAGCTACCCTGTTTATTCCCTGTGCTATAATTTACAAAACTGCACCATTGCATACCGCAACGAGCCAGCGAAAATTATATCACGTGACTTCAAAGTTTGCTAAAAGCCTCATCCTGGTAAATGGTTTTTGAGCACAACAAAGGATAGGAGCGAAGTTCGGTTTAGAAAGTTTATGCTACCAAAAAACTACACTTTTAACCTCAGTGATGAGACGAGGTACGAAAGGGTGTTTTGTTTTGTTTAGATATCATTTTGTGAGTACAAAGGTTTTAGTGGCCTAAACACTAACATTCCATGAAAAACTGGACATTTTAAAAGGGGGTCGCGTAAATTATAGTTTATCGCAGTCCACTGTAACCACTGATCTGTATACAATGGATTGGGCTACACACAGCAGTAACAGTAATTGAATAGTACAATGGAGCAACAGGCGGTCGCCGGCGGATATTTGGTCTACCGAACACAATAGCATTTCCAGAGACACCTGTTTTAGGCGTCGTGCGCTAATATTCCACGACTGGTAGTGCTTCCCACAAGCCGATTCCACTATTTCGATATTCCATAATTTTGAATAAGATGACCCTGTGATGTATCAATTTAAACAGGCTAGCCCGTCCACTACATAGAGTCGATTCCACTACTTTAATTATACCTGTCAAGTGTTAATTACCATGGGATCAAAGAGGGAAAGATGTGTGCATAAGGACATTGTTACGCATATCGGCGAACTAACTGATTTCTACGCGTTTATATTGCTAATTATACCTTTCAATTACTCTGGGGTATGTCGAGTGCAAAAGTTGCACATTTGATTGAACATAATAAAATGTCATCAGAAATTCTTTTCCTAAAATTTTTTTTTTTAATCTGATTTTTGTTTCTGATTAAAAATATTATTTTCTCAATTTTATTTGTGAAAAGATTTCTCACGGAAAAGCACTTTGTTTCATATAAAAGAGGAAAGGGGATACCCCTAGGTTATTTTGCTAGTGCACCTGTTAAATTGCACAATAGGGAAGTGGGGAATTCCCCAAGAATGCTTAAACTTAGAAAACTTAGTAACTTGTTTATGCTTTGAGATCAAAACATTGTAAGATCAGGGAATTCCCCAAAGGAGGGTATATATATGGAAAGTATGTAATTTAAGATGATGTTAAGTTTTTGTGACATCTGATTTGAAGTGATCGGTTTTGTTTATGCATTAGGATGATGTAATTGATATTGTTAGCAAGGGGAATCTAGCTGCAAGTAGTTAAAAATACCGGTCACTGGAAGGACTGAGGGTCAGCAGTTGCAATCAGCTATACAGCTATGGTTATAGCTAGGTTTATCTACAATATGTAGCTGTATTGTACTTACACAGTGCCAGGATTTATTATATTTTCAATTCCTTGAGCGAGTGCTTTGTAATTATTCTACTGTCAGCTTTGAAGCGAAAGTGCGGGAATCAAAAGAGGATTCCAAATTGGGGACAAGATAGAAAATCGTTGGGTGATTATCTGGACTGATATACTGTGGAATCTTAGTGTGTCGAGGGACTTATGTAACCTTGTGTCTTGCAACTGCTGGACAAAGTTAACTTCAGGACTGAGAAGATTCCCATGGAATTATAGTACCTGAGTTATAAGCGTTTGACTTTGATGCTGTTCATTTTGAAGTCTTCGCTTGTGGGATATCATCGTTGAACTTGCAACGCTTTCAACAAGGCCACTAGTAAACCTAAGAATCTTAATATTGTGTGTAATTATTATAATGTTGGTGTGGGGGGGGATATACCAAATTCTTGAACAAATTCCAAATCATTTAAAATCTGTTATATTATATAAAATTCAGATCACTTGTGCCACAAGGCTCGTTTATTAGGGTTTGAAAGGTATTATGACCTTTGACATCACGAGACGTCATAACAGAATTTGGGGATCGTTCTGGGAATCGAATATGAGATAAATTTGAGCCTTATTGTTCAGAAGGTACAACACCTAAAACGTGTTATGAATATTGTAATACATGTGGCACCATTTTGGCATACATATTTTGTGTGTATTGCATGTACTACCATTGTAGTTTGGTCAAGTTTGTATATTGTGTGGTAGAGTACAATCACAATGGAGTTTGATTCAGAAGTGTTCATAGGGCAAATACAATACAATACAAAACGGCATTTGATATAGAGACTTCTCAAAACAAGGTCAAAGCGCTTAAAAATAGAGAGTAATTACTATTTAGCCTTAAAACATAGTATAAAACAGGGATTGTAAAAGATGAACAATGAGATAAGTACTTAAACAAAATAATAAAATAAAAAAGGAAAACAGCTGGCACAATTAAAATATCATGTGATGCAATAACAAAAAATTAATTTAAGCACACGATCAACTCTTAAGAAATGTAATCTTAGAGCTTTCTTAAAAGTAACAATGGACTTGGAATGGCGACAGAGCCAGGCAAAGAGTCCATAGGCTAGGGGTCGCATTGCTGAAAGCCCTGTAACCACCACTGACCTTTTTGTGCGGGGAAAACAGTGAGGAGCGTTGTCATCTGCAGATCGGCAAAATCCCGGGCCTGCAAGGAATATAAAAAGAGAGGTAGTAAGATGGCAATTGTCCAGAATGCCCTTGTAAGTAAGAAGCATAGCGGTTAAAGGACAACGCGCTCACTAAATGGTAGCCAATGGAGCTCTCTGAGGAGTGGAGTAGTTGATGTCCTTTCTATCAGATTCTGAAACACCAGCCTGTGCTGCCTACCTCTGCAAAATCTGAAGTTACTCCGATCTCTGGCCGACATTCCATACAAAAGTGAATTGCGCATACGTTTCATGCGAGATAAAACAGTGAACGGAACAGATGATGACAAACTCTCCACTGTAATAAAGCGGCGGATCCGGTAAATATTGCGAGGTTGGAAGTTAACAGACTTAATGATGACTTAATGTCCGTCATAGACATTGTCTGGTCAAACACGACACCAAGGTTTCTGATTGGCGAGGACTGGGGAACATCCACTGTCCCGACCCTGATGGTAATATCTTTGAGGCGACTTGTGTAATCGGTGAACATGCGATTCATTTGAGTGTGTTACAGCGCTCCACTCAATGATTTCATCCATACAAAGAGAGGTCTTTTGAACAGCATGTTTGGCACACCACAATCTTAGGATCAAATGTAAAATGAAGCTGCACATCATCACCATACATGTGGTAAGCAATTTGTGCTTCCGGATGATTGATGCGGATTACAGTATGTGTACATATAAAAGAGAAGGCCCGACCACAGACCTGAGAAGACCGAAAGGGAGATGATGCTTGGTTGAAAGTGCATCCCCCTTACTCACAAACGAAAAGAGCGGTTCTGCAGATAAGACCGAATCCACTGTAAGGCAGTACCTGAATTTTGAAAGTATCACTTAACCTATCCAAAAGAATGGCATGATCAACATAATCAAACAGCTCCGAAAGATCTAGCACACAATAGCAACTACCCTTACTGTTGTGAATTGATTGAGGATAATCGGTCTTGACACGCAGAAGTGCCGATTCAGTGCTGTGACGTTCTTTGTAAGCTGACTTGAACACGTTCTCATTTAAGTCATTTGAGACAAGATGATCCTTAATCTGGTGCACTCACTATTTTCTCCATAGACACGCAGCTAATATTGGACACAGGGCGATAGTTTTGGGCACCTCTTTGGCTAGGGAAGGCTTTTTGAGAAAGGGGTGTCTCGGCAGCTTCCCGGAGCTTAGCTGGAAAACCAACCATGCGGATAGACTTGTTTAATGATCAGTGTTAATGTCTCAGCCAGAGTTGCAACTTCTCCTAAGTAACACCAATGGAAGGGTGTCTAAGGAACATATTTTGATGGTTTGACATAATCACCCTGGTTTACCCTCTTCACCAGTGACTGGATTAAACTCAGGTATTGGAACGGTCTCATCAAGTATTGTCCCGCTCATTCATGCGAGTTGGACCTGGATATTTATCAAGGTCTCGTCTGATGTTGTATACCTGGTCGCTGAAAAACCTGGCAATGAGCTACTTTAGTTCATATCTGATTACAGTTAGGGAAGTTTTTAGTTTTGGGTGTTGAAAGTTTATTCAGATCAAACATGGTTTTGTTGTTAGCGTTTTCTAATTGTTCTCTGTAATAAACCTCCTTAGCATGATGAATGAGTTTACCAGTCAACTGCTGATTGTACATTGTATGCATCCCGATCGACACAGTTCTAGTTGGTTAACCCATTTTCTTTTCTCTCTAAACGTCTACGTTCACGTCTGGCATCATCAATATCTTTATAAACCAAGGTGAATCGTGGTCTAATAATGGAATGGCGGGACCGCTGTGGAGAGGTGCATGGGATCGAGTACACTACTTAAAGACTCCTCAAATTTACCAAGCCCTCATAAACCTTAGCCCTTATCACTAAGGGTCAAGACTGCACTCATGGATAAATGTCATTTGAGAAAGATTCCTTTCAATATCGTTATATTTCTGATGGTGCTGTTCTCCATGAGTGTGATTTCTCTGGCTGCTAAAGTCGTACAATTAATCAAAACATGATCAGAGCCTAGCCCCGCACGAGGTCCCCACCCAGCAACTAGACTAA
>JAMKCH010047309.1:0-11075 GCA_023653785.1 Ophioderma brevispina | reverse complement strand
AATAAAAATAACATTTGATCACAGTTGACTTCCTGTGATCGCAAATTTGCCTGTGAATCTAATAAATATTATAGTTAAATGTAAAACACCACGATTTTCTTGGTTGACTTTGTGCTAAAAAATGGGAAAATTAACAGCCCCAGAAGGAACCAAAACAAAAAAAAAATGAGAAATTGAAAAAGTTCTACACAAGGGAGAAAGATCCACATTCGTCCTCCTAAAGTGACAAAAGGTCCACTTTTTGTTGCTTTTTGTAAAAAGGTATTAGAATTTAGTGAAAGAAGTGTGACAAAAACTCCAGTTTTGGTGATAAGGTCATTGAGATATTATAAATAAAAAATCCTTAAAAAGGAAGAGCAGCAGCATTCCTGCCTCCCTATATAACACACTTAAACTAGGTAGTCCCCAAATTTGACCACTGATAACGGTTAACTATACACCAACCACTTTGTAGTCAATTTTTGACTACTACGAAGTCATTTTGTAACTAATTGGTAGTAATTTATATTGCTAAAGGTTTCTTATATGACTACAATTGTACACAAATGACTTGTAGTAGTCAAAAATGACTACTAAAAAGTAGTTGGTGTATTATAGTTGACCGTCATCGGGGGTTAAATTTGACTACCTATTTTAAGTGTGTTATGCTTGAAACCTACCGTGTCTTGGAATACCACAGTATCTGGGAGTGCACATGGTACACGGCCTATATCCCAATTAGCGGGGTTATCCATCAAAGTCCCATCTGTGTACACGGCTAGTTGACCACAAAAATTGATCTGAAATGATAATAATAACTAAATGATCTATACTGGATGTTCGTACCATTGACTAGAACATGGTGTGATCAAAAGTTCAAGTAGGCCTATATGAAAAAATAAGGTCGAGTACAAATAATTCTCTACTTACTATTATTTTAAAACTTATAACTTCAATGTACAAGAATGACAGAATATTTGAGGGCTTACCAGTAAACTTACACGATTGTGAAACCATAGTGTGAATTTAAATTGGGATAAATTTTAAAAAAAGGTAGAGATCAGCCATTTAAAATTCTCTACTTACTGTAAAAACTTCCAGAAAAACTTTAAATACAAGAAACGATGACGAATATGTGAGGCAAAGTCCTACAATATCTATTCAGTCTAACGGACGCGCCGAGATGCGTTCCCATGCAGCGCCAAATGTCCCTGTTTGTCATTAAGTTGGGGATGTCAGGTGGATCCTGCTGGATTGTCTCGAGCAATCACATCAATGTAGTTAAAGAGGCGACGACCCCTGATTTGGCATGGGTATGGTAACTTCCAACATGTGACCTCTGAGATTACTTGATCAATCGCAGGCAGTGACGGCAAATCGTGACACGGCGTTGGCAACAGAAGATGAATTGAAGGGATATCTCCATATATCGGTGAAGGTATTTTGCGAGTGGAGGTCGCGAGTTGCGAGTTACGAGTTCGAGTTGCAAGTTGCGAGGACGAGTTGCGAGTTGCGAGTTCCGAATGCGAGTGCGAGTTGCGGGTTCATGACTGCGAGTTGGATTTTGCGAGTTGACAAATATGCGAGTTGCGAGTTCTCTCGTATTTGCGGTTGAAATATGGTAAAGCTTTTATTATATTTTTTGTTTTATATCTCAAAATGTAAAACAAGTGACAATTTTACTCCCAAAAAGAGGGAAACTCTTGTAAACCACTTCCAATAGGAGTAGTTGTACTTAAAACGTGTGAATTACACTCAAAAAGAGTAAAAATCCCTCCCAAAGAGCAGATTTCCATCATTTATGTTATCATTTGTTTACACTCTCAAAAGGTGTTGTCCTTCATTAACTCCTCAAATGAGTTGGAATCCACCCTTTTTGAGTGTGATGTTCATTTCTTTTTGAGTAAAAATTTGTCATTTTAAGTACAAACCACTCCCTTTGGAGGGGTTTACAAGAGTTTCACTCTTTTGGGAGTGAAATTTTCACTCGTTACATTTAGAGAGGATAAGATTAGCTTATCCACTAATACCAAAGGAAATGGTAGCTTGTTTGTTGCATTTGGTTTGATAATGGATAATGAATATTCATTTGTTACATTGTTTGCCTTTTCAATTAGTATAACTAGCATAATTATCCTCTTTGCACCTAGTCGGCATTCATGTGCTTTATTCTCTATAACAAGATAAGGCACCATTGAGGACCAAAGGTAGGTGTGAGGGTTAAACAATGTACTTATGCTACTTTGAAGGGCATGTATCTTATCGTCATGCAAAACTTTGTAGTCATAATTTGACAAACAGGCCGGTGGTCAAAAGGTACTGAGATTTGTGATATTTTGCAAACATCAAATCTGCCCATCTTTTTTACTCCTTTGTCCTTACCAGATATACCTATTTAACCCTTAAACCTGCCCAAGTATATGAACTCACAATCCTAACATTAATTTTTTTAAGAGTGCCCCCAATTTTCAAAATGTGTGATTTTTTTTATTTTTTGTATTTGTTTGTAATTGTATAGTAAGCTATATACCTGCTTAAAACAATATTAAAAAATTTGTATTTGTCCATAGTGCCCACCTAACACAAAGTGACCTCTAATTAATTGACTGCCTGAACTGATAAGAACTGTTATTTTTACAGTATATGTGTAGGAAGCTGAAATGAGCCTTTCTGTGTCGGCTGCATAAAGCTGACTCAAATATTTCCCGATGAGGGCGCACTCATTTTCAAAAATATCAACCTCTAACTTAACCTCTATCCATATCATTAATCAAATTAAACGGAATACATGTTGGATGCCTAAAATAAGCGTCCTTCACTTTTTCCTCAGCTTTCAGAATCATAAACCCTTGATAGCCTGGCTAACAGCTGCATGTTCATATGTTTGATCTGACCTGGGCATGTAGCCGATTATGACTTTGTTCGATCTCAAAGTTGGTGGGTGGGGGTGACCATCACTGTGCGTGTTAAGTTTTGCCACCCGAGAAACGCACGCGTCGACATTGGAATTGCGAATTTACGCACGGAAAAACAATGGCGGCGCAATTCACACAAACGCTAATAAAATTTAAAACGAATGACCAGTCGCGTCATGGACCGTCACCCCCAAACTCGAGGACCGAACAAGTATAGTATGTCCTTTATAAAGCAAGAGATAAGATTGTTATGTACAGTAGTCTTTAAAGCAGTAGCTAAAACTTGACAATTGAACAAGACATTAATCCCATGCAATCTTGAACCAATCCAATCCAATGCAACTAACTTTACACTAAGTACATTATGTATGTGGCTCTATGATGCCTGCTTTTGAACATTTTGAAACTCAAAATTCAATAACTATGAGAGCTTTTGGGGCAGACACCTTTTTCACCTGTGGGCGCTCTTAGCACATTCACATTCTCTTAAAAATGTGTCAGAAAATAAAATGTGGCTATTATTCAGCCACAAAAAAATTTGTTGGGTTGGATTATGAGATACTAGTATATGACGAGTCAAATGATCACACCAGGATATTGTTGAAATTGTAGTGAAATGCTGATATGATGTGAATGAAAAACGCAGAACCCAATTTTCCAAAATAGGTGTTTCCGAAATATTTCACCAACTGTGGTTTCAGTCTTCTCTACTAATAATGTGTAGACTTTGTACGGGACTGATTTTGGCAGTGTAGAAAATGGAGTAAAATAAATAATCAGATACTAAACTTGTGAGAAGAAAACTACAACAAAGCCCCTACCCCCATTAGATTATTGTGATGGGGAGGAGGAACTGTTTGATCTTTACTACAGTCAAGTTAAGACTACATGGTGTCAGGGTATGTTATTTTATAGACCTGTATTTTTCCATGAGCTTGTCCATTAATCGTCTCGATCCACACCTCAAAACTCCTGTTTATTGCCACTGTGATTTTGTGTGTACTAATGAAGCATGCACTGGCGGTTTTGTTGGGTTTGTGTAGAAACAAACATTTATTGGTATTTAGTTACAACAGTCCACTCTCACACCACACACTAGCGCCTCGATACCGGGGGGGGGGGGGGGGGGGGGGTGGGGGGGTGGGGGGGGGGGGGGGGGGGGGGGTGGGGGGGGGTATTTTTTTTGGGTGGGGGGGGGGGGGTTTTCTACCAAATGACAAGCTTTGCCATTTGTGGTCAGGTTCATGAGGTTACTAAATCCAACTAAGACCAACCTCATGGGGGCTTTTTGTTTCTGATAGAAAAAAAGATAGAGCTATCCTCTTTGTTTCCAGCCAGCTCATGTCATGTTCATAAATATGAATTTATTATTAATTTGACACTGTAGAATTCTTACTAAGTATTGGCTACAGAAGTGCACCAAAGGTGAAAACAGGAGGTGAAAATGGCCTTTATTTCAATTGTATTGGATCAAATACTATATTAGAAAGAAGTTTCACCAAAGTGGTGTAGAAAGGACTTTTAGCTTTCCTCTTTTTCAGATGGGGATATGATGAAGACTTTGTTACATCATTTTAGCAGACGTGTAAATCTATCAGTGCACCTGCAGAAAGTGTGATATAAACATAAAACTAGGCATTTGTTTTAGTCACCAAATAGTCAGAGGTTTATGCAAATACATGATGGATGGAAACTGAATATCTGAACAATTTAAACTTTTTGTAGGTATGCTGTATTGAAAATCATAATGTTGCCATTAGGGATGGAACCTTTTAAATCGGCTTCTTAAAATGGTGAAAGGAAAGCAAACTCGCACATACTAGGAACTCCGCAACTCGCATGTAACAACTCGCAAATTTCAAACTCGCAAAATCCAACTCGCAACTCGCATTCAGGAAACTCGCAAATCACAACTCGCAAAATCAACTCACAAAATTCAACTCGCAAAACTCGCACGTTTTTACTAAAACTCGCAACTCGCAATTCGGAAATCGCAACTCGCAACTCGTTATCGCAACTCGTAACTCGCAATCGCACATCGCACTCGCAACTCGTAACTCGCGACTCGCACTCGCGACTCGAAACTCGCAGATTATCCAAACCCCCATCTATTGTGATTTGGTTTTTGCTTACAACGATTGGAACATCGATGGGGCCTATGGTGATTTCTTTTTTGACGTTTTTATTCACCCTTTGAGTTGCAATATAAATTGCAAATCAACACCATCTGCAATGAGACGGAGAATCGGGAGATGACCCTTGACCTCATCTCTTAACATCCGATATGATATGAGATATGATCCACTGCTTTAAAAACAAAGTTATTGGAATGATTTTTTTTAAATCATTCAATTAACAACTTTGTTGAATACTAAGAATTTATGTTGAAGCGCTTTTCAAGCATTTTCAACCATTCACCTCTAGTGATCTCCTGTTGGTGGACAGGGGGTTCTCAGAGGAATTTGCACTTATGGGGCAATGACATAGTTAATGAAATGATACGTATCCAAAAGTTTAGACAAAACAAGAATTAGAAAAAGGAGTCGGAAAAAATTTATCTTTAAGGTATATTTTGGAAATTTAATTTGCGGGTCCCCAGGAACCCCCCATTTGCACTCACACTTTCACTTCTTCCTTCCAACCCAGGACCACTTGATATAAAAAATTGTTACTAAGTTGGTTTAAATAAAAGGAATACTTTAGACTGGAAAGGTCAATCATCATTACAAACTGAAACTCAAACCAAAAGAACTGGAAATAAAATCAACAGAAATGTTTTCGTTTTGCCGTTCATGTACGCGCAAGGACACATCGCTGTTGAATGCATGCATCTACTCTTTGACAGATGCCACTTAAATTCATGATGAGAAGAGGCCACACGTAGACGCAGGCATATAATTATTACTTGGCAAAAATATTTCCTGAAATAGTATAGGGTTAGAGTCGGGGAAGGATTTTAGAGTAGAGCTGATTAGATTCGGGTTGGAGGGGGGAGATGAAATCAAATGAAAATTACCCAAGCCCCAACCAGAAAAAGTACAATGGTGCAGAATACTTATCATGTTATGTTCAAGTGTTCAATTATATTTCAACACATTCCTGATTTTTGTGATATTATCCCAGAGTGACACCTTATATCTCTGAACACAAGAAATTGGTAGGTACGTGGTTGTCATCTCAACTATAGGACAGTGCCTGGTTCATACGCGAAATTTTAACTCATGCACAGTTCTAGATTGAATGGAACCACGAGAACTGTGGTTGGTGTTCAATATATTTATGACCAGGTGGTATCAGACCGACACTCTGAAACTCGAGGCCTATATCTCAAAAAGAATTAGACATTATATCACTTCGACCGTGTTCCATATAAAAAATCAGCAAATATAAATATTTCATCATAATTTCATGTGTAAAGACCCGATATTGGCGGGTTGCATTGTGAACAGATTAAGTGATTGCCTACTAAATGTGATTTTATGGAGCAAGAAAAGTCTTTTTTGAAAAGGAGTTATTTTCTTAAACGTCGGAGGTATATGAAGGCTTTGTTATGTCACCTTGTGTCAAACTATTCAAATGACCTCCAGCTCCCGAAGTGTTTGTGATTTGCACTTTCAAGGGTCATTACAGAATGAGCTCCATGCATGCAAGAAGTCAATGCAAGAATTACAAGAGAATCCCCCGCCAAAAACTTTGAGGTGGTGAACACTGCCACTGGAACATGTTTGGGCCTTTTTCATCATCAAAAGAAAAGTTTTAAATAACCTCGAGAAGAAGCTGCTTTATCGAAAATATTTGCATACACCTACACGCAAGGAAAAAAAAAAATGGGGTCCCAACGGGTTTAAACATTTGAAGTTCTGGTAGAGTGCGATTCAGCTCAGAACCTAGGGCCTACATTTTTCTAAAATTAGCTCATGAGAACCAAAGATTTCGTGTTTGGCAAAAAATATCGTTATACTCCGGGGTTTCGTGCCTCCCTTATGATTCCCAAGGGAATCATTTGAAAATATCTTGTTCTCCCGCGTTTTTGTTCGTATATTCCCCTGCGCACGGTCGTCCCAGTTCCACCAAAATCACTGATTCCCCCCGATTCCCACTCCCCGGTGTAAATTTGGATATTGCGAGTGGTGGAGGCTACACTGCAAAAACGCTCGTGTTAAAAGTTAAACCGTTGTTTAAAAATTTAAACAGGTGTTTAAAGGTGAACCGGCAAGAGTCCATATGTACCCCATTCAACGTTCTACATGTAACAAAGTCTTTTATTTTTGGCCTTAGGGGTTAGGGGTTGTTAGTGTAGGCCATAATAAAATATAATTTGTTTCCTGTAGCAATTTAAGGGGGGTACATAGGGAACTTTTCCTTATCCGAAAGAGTCAAAATATTTGAATGCAGAATAGCTTTAAAGTGAAGAACAAGCTCTGTAGAATTCTCATTATGTACATTTTCCAAATGAAGAGATGACAAGAAACGAAGAAAACGGCAGTTTCAAAGATACGAATCCCAATTCAATTAGTGTAGGAAGTTTCCGTTCGGACACTAATGACTAAAACATCCGGTTTTGTCCTGGTTAGGGTGCTTTTGGTCGTATCTTTTGCAGGGGATGTTAGGTGACCTATACTTGGTACAGAACATGCAAAAATTGATTTTTGATGATTTTTCGATTTTCTGATTGGCAAACACTGATAGTGCCTGTGTCTAAGGGGGGGGTGGCTTCCATAGTACCCAAGATTGTTTTTCAGCGACTTTCTCATTCACGTGGAAAATATTTTAGAGAGAACTCAAATTTGTTTTGTAATGTATTGTGTAAATTGATCGACATGCGCTTCTTTCCATAAAAAATACTAAAATTTCTTGTCCGTTAATGAGATAATAGCTGGGTCCCTTGGAACCCCCCCCCCTTATGGCACCAACGGGAGTGTGATTTTAGAAATAAAAATTAGCAAACCCTGTTGCCAGAAAGATTTTTTCTGCTTTTATGTATGTTCAATGCATGAAACAAAATTAATGAAATAATCAGAAAAAAATAATTATCCTTTATGTGCTGAAAGAAGCGATTCCATCATCGGGCAACTGCGCGCCATGCTTTGTACAAACCTATGGCAATTATACGTCTTCCCCCACAACAAAAAAAAATACAAGATGTAAAAAATGGTAATGTTTGTGTTAAATTATGAAAATTGGTTCTTCTAGAGCAGATATAACATCAAAATGATTTGCAATGTGTATGCTGTGAAGCAGGGTCGGGAACATGTTACTTTTTGAGCGATTTGGACGCACATTTCGAAAACAATGATTTGCCCTATAATGTCAGATGATAAACCAGAACTTCATTATATTCGCTACCTTTGGCCTGGTTCTGATGTCCCCTCAAAAGGTGGTATGAGTTTTTCAAAAACGTGGGGCTGAAGAATCAATTCCACCCAAATTGGTTTGTTGTTTGCAATCAGCTCCGTGGATTACTGTTAATTTCTTTTGAACATTGTTATGGCATTTAAACATACCACTTTTCAAACAGTGGCACCCGCCTAACCACGGTGTGCGTTCATATAAAAAGATACACACGAATTATCACTGTTTAACAAAAAATATTAAAGGAAAGTAAATAAATAGCAATTAAGTTAAAACAATGTTCGTGTGATTTTCCAAGGCACACTCATTCACTCTCACAACGAAGAGTAAGTACGGCAAACAAACGTATTAAACTCTTTCATACGTCCACACCACATACCATTAACCCCACAAGAAAAGTCAACACCACACACACATGCAACACACACACACACACCCGCTACCATCAAACCGCACATGCATTCGAACAATAATTATGTCACAACAATAAGCTAACAAAACACAACAAAACACCCGTTTGCCACCAAAACACTCTTTTACGCAAACACCCCACGCATCCCGGCCCAGCAGAGATGCCGGGCAGAGATGTCCATACATGGTAATCAGAGTGCAGCATTGAAATAATACAAAATAAAAAGAAAACTAACATAATTGTACAGAAAACAGCCCGAAAACGTAAATGAGGATATTTTGGGTGGGTGCCATATGAATAAGCTTGGCCGTCATTGTCTGAGAAGTATGGACGCCCAAAATAGCGCCCTCACTAGGGTTGCACTTCTGGAGTGATTTAGAAAATAAAGGTCCACAAATCGATTTTTTCCCTTGTACAATGTATACTTGCATAGAAAATCTGCAGCTTTACAGAAGCTTTTATGCTATTGCTAGATCAATTGTAAAGGTTTATGACACATTTAATTGGCATTTGGTCTTGTTTGATAAGTCTTTGGATCTTGTTTGGACACCACAGATTCGTATTCAAGACAATACCATCCCATTTTCATGGGTTTATACGGTACCTTTGACCATTGCTCGGTTTTCGTATTCACAGATAACACCGGGCATGTTTTTGACATCCCCGCATACCTTTAACGGGGATTAACCATAACTGAAAAAAATTATCTACTATCTAGTAAATAAAATCTGTGGTAGGAGGTATAATCTTGTTAGTAAAGAATAAACCCCTGGATTGCTGGGTTTTTTGAGAGCGATTTGTGATGCTAGAAACGATTGCCGCTAGATTCTATTTTGTTGGCGCAATGTGGTTATTACACTATTGAATCGTTTTATAGCTCGCCATAGTCTTGTTCCACCTCAAACTTAAAAATTTATAAGATTTAAAACTAATCTTATTCGATTGCGATAGGACAAATCTTAAAAGTTTAGATTAAATCGAAATACATTGAAATATAAATTCGAAATATATTAAAAATTTTTAATCAAAATTAGATCATTTAGCTCATAGTAAAAATCAAAAAATTAAATGAAGGCTGGGCAGGGCCACGTGCGCAAGGCATTGCAGACAAGGAGAGGAATGCAGAAGAAACGCAGATGGAGCGGTTTTTCTTCTTATTCCTCTCGGTCCAAACGCAGTAGTTGATTTTTCCACCAATATGATCCAGGTCAGAGTGGGTGTACAATGTCTGGCTGATTCACTGAAATCCGCAAGGTTCTTATTTAGTGCATGTTGCTCCAACAGTGGGCCCGGCAGTGTGGGCCCCCACCGATCAAGAGATGTTTCCATTCGTCTCGGTCTGCTGTTTTCCACAACCACAGATAGTGTCATGATCTGATCCAGGTAGCGCCCACTTCTGCAAGGAAACTTTAGAGATCGAGCCCAGTTCTGGTTCTCAATCGGTTGGGGCATCGCCATACGCCCATGAGGAGTCAGCTCCAGGTGAAGATGCTCACCGGTTCAATACCAATAGGATGGTGACTTGGGTGACAGAAAATATCTTTCCACAATGCGACTTTTTAGAGACTGATTCAAGAGGTTACTTTGTTAAGAAGAAACTCTCTGGATTTTAAGGCGGTTGGCAGCAGGTCTCGGTCCAGAAAAGGGTGTCCAATAGATACTGGCAAGCTCCGGCTCGTGCATGCTCGCACACTACGAGATGTCTGGTTGGAGCCAATTCCTGTTAGGATGTACAAGTTATCCGTTGGTGTTGGACGAAGACATGCTGTGATAAGCCGGGCAGGAGGCATTTATGCTGGATCAAGCTTCTGGGCTGGTATCTTTCCCCAGATACACGGGCAAGGCATACTCCTGCACACGAGTTAGCACGGGCAAGTGCCTCGGTCGATCTTAGGGTATGGGGGAGAGCACCCATATTGTTGCCAGTTGGTTTTGTCAGATATTATTGCCGGTAACATATACTTTACGCTTGTCTTCTTGCTCTGGGTTTTATAAGCGAGAGTGCGGTCCAAGTAACTCCTAATATAATATAAAATAAAGATAAGTAAATATTAATAATATTATTGCTTTTATACAAGCCGCCATTTCATCAATATCACAGCGGCTGTTGCCTTTTATTATTACGCTGCCGTCAGGAAAAATCGTCACAATCAGTTTCGTTTCCCATCTAGGTAGGCAGCTGGCCAAGCGCACATATCAGCACTTAGATTGTAATATTCCCCATAACAGCTACACGATATCGCTTGGGTCGACGAAACGAAGCAGCGAGGTTGGTAAAGTGCCCTGCCCAAGAGCACAACACATTGGCAACCGCGGGCGGGATCGAACCCACACCGTTGGATCATGAGTCGGCAGTATATCAACTGGTGGACACAGTGACCAAGGTTGGGACAGGGGTATAAGTTTTATCAAAGTGC
>JAMKCH010047307.1:0-11329 GCA_023653785.1 Ophioderma brevispina | reverse complement strand
CCCTCGTATATCAAGTTTATTTTGTGTCACTACATGATACAGGGCAAGTCAAAGATTTACACTCCTTTTGATTATTTTACAGCAGTGAAAAATCTACTGAAGGTATTGACTACCACCACAAAGCAAGGTCATCTCACATACTAGAGAAATTTTGAATCTTGATTTTTGAACTTTGCATTGAGAAGTTATGCTACCTTAAAGGTGCAACAAGAGATTTCACATATCGGGTGTCCCTAAAAAATTGAAAGTACTGATTTTTGCCCTGATGTAAAGCTTACTATCAAAAATATCCCCATCTGAAAGGATTAAGCTGAGAAATGGTTCTTTGGTAAAAAATTGTGAAATTTCTAATTTCATATCGAGGAGCAAATACAAAATTCAGCCTATGTTTTATATTGAAATATAGGCAAATCAAAATCATCTTTTTCTCTCTTGAGATATTTCTGTAGCAAAATAAAAGGTAAGGAATCTATTTAGTGTCTATCTATGTGAAATTACTATTATAACACAATATTTGGGTGTCCTCAAAATCTCTTATTGCACCTTTAAAAATGGGTACCCATTTTTGACAGTCCATGGAATCACTGTTATGTAATATGACCAAAGAAACTTTGAATGAGTCTACACAAGTAAATCATAACATTCGTTGCTTTGATTTCTTTGTGTTAACCTTCAGATATAGACCGTATTCAATAGCCAGCCATGTTGGTGGACAAGATAGATGCATTCCAGTACTACAATACATTCACCTGTCAATGATCCCTGTGCAATCGCTAAACATGGATCGATTGACAGCTTAATGTATTGTAGTCCTGGAATGTATGCATCTTGTCCACCAACATGTCTGGTGGCTGACGTCATATTGAATACGGTCTATAAAGAACAAAATGTAAACTATTTCATTATTTTAAAACCAATAAAAAATTATGGAATCATATATGATCTATTGTTTCCATGTGTATAAATCAATTTATAAACTTGTTAAATATTTTTAATTTTATTCTGAAAAGAGTAATCTTTTTGACTCGCCCTGTACAATCAATGGGTGGTGATTAGAGGTAGAGGTGCAATGTTTGAAATGCCTCTTTACTGGGGTTCTTATGTGTGGTGACAAAATGTAAACCTGGGGACTGCAAAAAGCTAAAATACTCTGGCACAAGAAATACATCAGGCCCACAAGTTATTTATCATCATACTCTTTAGCAAATTTGACAAATTTAATACCCTTTCTGGGACATACAGAGCAAATCTGTAGCATACATCATGCACTTACAGGTGCAATGAGAGATTTTGAGGCACCCAAATTTTGTGCCATGATAGTAATTTTATATAGACTAGACACTCAATAGCTTTTTTACCTTGTATTTGGCTTCAGAAAAGTCTTAAAAGAAAAAAAAAGTGATTTTGATTTGCTTATTTCAATATAAAACATAGGCTGAATTTTGTATTTGCTCCTATACAAAATTAACAATTTCACAATTTTGTACCAAAGAAGCATTAATCCTTAATCCTTTAAGATGGGGTTATTTTTAATGGAAAGCTAAATACATCAGAGCAAAAATCAGTATGTTCAATTTTTTTAGGGACACCTGATATGTGAAATCTCTCGTTGCACCTTTAAGAGGCCAAGAAAAACAAAAGTCTCAGCTTCCTGATGGTACAAGTGTAAAAATTCACATTTTACCATATTTTTTTTTTTTGGTTTCATAATATTTTTCAACTCATCAAGAAAAAAAAAGTGGTATAAAAATCAAAGAAAACAATTTACACGTAGTGCATAGTTTGGGCTAAAAAAGTTAAAAACATTTTTTGGTCTTAACAAAAATTGTGTTGAAAGTGGAAAGGTAGGCCGTCCAATCTCGCATTTTGCAATACGGTGCGCCGTCAGCGGTTTTACCTTGCCCAGGGGCGTAACCAAGAGGGGGGGGGGCATCTGCCCCCCTGTGGGGAATCTTTTCCCCCCGAAAATAGTGATTTACATAGGCCATAACTATACTAAAAATTTTAATAATGCCTTGCCCCCCTGACATACATGTGCCCCCCGAAAAAAAAGATGGTACGCCCACTGCCTTGCCATCCAATTTTGACCCCAACCTATGACCCCAAATGTGACATCACCATCCAATTTCGATTGTTATTAACATGCAATGTGGTGATTAGATGTTGAAAACGGCTTAAAACCACAATACATCGGTCCTCGGACCACTTGTGTCGCCTGCCGTCGCTGTTAGTGAATGATAGGCTAACAGACCTTTGACCTGTATATGTGACTTTGAACCTCAGCACAATGAGTGATCCCATGTTGCACCTATGATTCATTTTGGTTTCCAATTGAACTTCACTTTTCATATGAGGTCAATTTTAACATTTTCAGCCTATTTTACAACTTGACCTCACATGACCTTTGACCTTGGCATGTGACCTTTGACCTCATCAACAAATGAGGGATCCCATGTTGCACCTATTATTCAAGTTTGGTCCAATTGAACCTTCAACTTTTCATTATGAGTTCAATTTTACATTTTCAGCCTTTTTTTAACAGCTGACTCACATTACCTTGACCTTTGCATGTGACCTTTGACCCATCAACCATGGGGGATGCCATGCTGCACCTGTGACCCAAGTTTGGCTTCAACGTTTCATATGAGGTCAATTACATAGCCTTTTTACAACTTTACCATCACATGACCTTGACCTTGGCTGTTACCTTTGACCTCACACAAGTGGGGGATGCCATGTTTGCACCTGTGACCCAAGTTTTGGTTTAAATCCATCAAGTAAGTGGATATACTGCAATGTTACCCTTTTTCACACAACACAACAGACATCATCAACAACAGACTACACAACAGTGGACAAAGTGATCCTATGTTTCTTCCTGCTTAGGGCAGGCGACACCAAAGGAATCAGTGATGTTGTTCCTGTTTGCATCTGGATGTCAAATTTTTCCTCTGAGGCAATCATTAGCAGTGCACTGTATTTCAGGGGAAAATTGGTTCTATGTAATGTACTTTGCATGGAGGCATATGGTCGTATGTCATGAACTGGCACACGAAAATGGGGGGAGCGGTTACACTTCCAACTTTTTCAGTTTTAATTCCATTTAATGCTTAAACTATTTGACTCTGTTTTCAAAGAATTAGATGTCTATTTATTGCTAGGAAGCCTGCTCTTTAAGATAAACCTTTTCAGCCCTATTTGATGAGTATTATAGAGTTACGGTCTAAAACCTCAGCTAGTAATGTGGGATACGCGGGGGGGGGGGGGTGGGGAGCCATAGACGATTACACACAAAAGCGGGTGAAAATGGGTCTCCTAGAAATTTAATAAGTAGAGAAGTGAAACTCTTTGTGGGCTCAAATTGCAAAAGAAACAAACAAAAGAAAAAAAAAAAAAAAAAAAAAAAAAAAAAAAACATACACTGTCCTGATGATAGATCTAACTCATGATACAACCTAGTTCCATTAATGTACTTTAATTAGAGTAAATTAATGTTATTAGGTACAAATTTTGATCACTTTTGGGAATGTTTTCGCTGTTCTGTGCTAAATATATCCCCAAAACGAGTAGGCAACTTGGATAAACTTGATTTTCATTATCTTTTAAGTTCTCTTCTTTTATCACACATTTGGTATCCCTTATATAAAGGTAATTAGCCTAATGAAGCATTAATAATTTAATTTCATGACCAATGTCATCTTCAACAAAATTGTGGCAATTTGGGTGCGACCTGTATGGAGTCACCTGAGTTTAGAGAACATTTTATGAGTAGTCATTCAACAATAAATGTGTAATACATGTAGTAATACAACTAAAGCATGAGTTAAATTTGGTTATAGGAATAGACAATGATTCATGAACACAATACACTTGTACTTAGGGTTCAAGACCTTGAAGACAATCATGTCTCGATAGCCGTCGATCCGTGTATTTTTGCGTTTTCAGTTGAATTTGTAAATGTCAAACAGGTTTTTAGTAGCTATGGGATCCAAATTTCACTTAGTAAAGTAAGAAATGGCGCCCCTTGTACACTGCTTAAGTTACATATATGTTTGTCATCTTTGCTCAAAATGGTAAATACAGCGCGACTTTAAATATGCCTATTGACCCGTTATAATACATGGATCACCCTGTATACTTATATTTGGCTCATAACTTGGACAGAACCCATCTATGTAATTTCTCTTGAAGAAATATAGGATTAGTACTTGAATAAAGAAGTTTATCTTCAAAAGACCTTTTGTCAAAATATATGATTTGACCACCCTGTATGTTCACAACAGACCACCATTTTTTAGTTATCTCCTTTATTATTTTTTTTGGAGGGCCTTTGTCATGTCTGTCAAAATCCACATCTGTTTTTCACCTGCACTTTTGAAAAAAATGACCAAGGTAATATATTAAAATTAAAATATTTAATTTTTTCTTACACCCTATAGGATTTTACCCCCTTAATATTGTCATCTCTTTGGCCATATCTGACATCCTTGTAGTATAAGCTTCCCCAAAATGTTATTAATCTCACCGTTTACATTTAAGGAAGAAAGTTTATGGTGAGAGTAATTCATATTGGTGCCTTTTTTTTCATTCTGCACTGTGTAACATTTTTTTGTCCCCGTTTCCTGACATATGGCCTAAAATACAAAACCATTGGCATATCCCAGACTGTGTTTTGAGAGGGTGGACCCTGGGGGTGGAAGGATAATAGCTGAAAATGGGGCTTATTTTGCCATCTTTTGGCATGACCCGGGGGTGGGGGGGGGGTGTGGGGTAGCACCCCCTAAGATACCCCACTGAAACACCCGAGTCACATTTTGAAAAAATTGCTCTTTCAGCAATTTTGATATTTGAAGCAAAAATGGTATCAACATGGCCAGAAGTTTGGCGGTACCAGTACATGTGGTCATTGCTTTCGCGGTGATATCCTCTGAAAAAAGACTTCAAAAATGCCAAAAGATTCCAAGAGAGTTGCCCACAAAGATTGCGCAGAGGGGGGTTTTGAAATCAAAAACCTGATAAATTGCAATGTTCTATACGGTAATGTACTAAATGCATGTCAGTTACTAGGGATAAGCAAGGTTTTAAAAGTTTAAGAAACACACTGGATATTTCATAATTCATGACTAAAATTCCCTAAGTACTAATGTTTTGTGGGCAAAAATGAGGGTTAAAGTCAGGATTTTTATGTGTGAAGAATAGGATTTTTATGGGATCACTATGACCCTATTGAGGTGAAAATTTCCCAAAACTGGTGCATTGTGGGATTGACTAAAAACACCCTCTGATATTGGGGCAAGACGTAGTTCGAGGCCCAAAATTTTAAAACTCATAACGAATCATCCAATTAAATGATGGCGAAAAATCATCCAATTTTATCATGATGTTTTGGCTCACAAATTGTTCCCACACTTGGATCCATACAAAACATAATAATGAATAAAATTGCTCCTTTTCTGCAGTTGGGATATTCGAAGGCAAAACAGGTGTATCACACTGGCCAGAAGGACAGTTGTGTGGTCATGGAGGAAGTTGACCCATTAGGGCACATTTGTTCATACATTTTTTTTTACTTGATTACAACATGTCTGAAAATTACTTGGTAGTTAAATGTATACAGGTTATTGTTTCAATAAATGGAAACCAATTTTAATAAAAAAAGATACACAATTTGTGACTGAAAATATGTGTGCAACAGGCGACTGGAAAAAAAATGTTTATTTCCGGTAACCAATAATTGAGATTGCCCATTTCCCGCGAAGACGGCTGCCGAAGCAGCCGCCGGCGCCGCCACGGGGGTGGAGGGGGGAGTGCCCCCCTCAGAAGGTGAAGCTTTTTGAAAAATGGACAGCAGAATGACGCGATTTGGTGCACCATTTTTCACATTTTCGAGTATGAGAATGTCAATGCTGATGTTGTTGTGTGTGTAATGTGATCACAGAAGATTAGAAACAATTACTAAAAAACGATGATGATAATGAGACGAAATGTTTCTTGCCTATTTATTCAACACGTGCGTATCAGTCATGTCACTCGTCTCGGTCGTCTGTCAAGTCTGTTGTTTACTTTGTCCGAAACACAATGATGCGACGGCTAGTCCTCATCTGGTCAACGTACCTCCCTCACTTTCACACTTACTTATCATAAGGCTTGTGGAATCCCAGCACGTGGAAGCTAAAAATTTGCGCAGGCGCAAAAGATATTTTGGGTATCAATATTCCTAATGCTGGTGCCCCTAGTGGTAGTCAAGGCTGGCTGGGGATTTCCCAAACAAAAACTTAATAATAGCAACGAGAAAAGCGGCATTCTCCTCGCACGCTCGCGGATAGTAAGTAACCACAAGAATCACGTAAAGGCGAACCTAACGAAACAGATTTAAACATATGAAGTCGAAATTAATGATTTGTTGTTCTGGTGTTTTAAAGGCTCGTATACAGTTATCTAAATTGTAATTTTTCGGACCGTCAGTCACCGTGGCAACCTCACTGACCTGTCAAGACTCAGACACGCACGCTTCTGCCTCAAAATAGGCCAAGCTGGCCAAGGGTCGACAGACTTTACTTCACTTTGCCCATTATAACATGGAATTTCATCCAACGTAAACGCCGTATTTTATATCAATCCTAGACATCCACAAAAATAACATTTTGAAAAGGGTTAACTGAACGGTTAAATCATCTATTCAGGATGTTTATTTTGAAATAGCGACGGATTTGATTAAAATATTCATTGGCAAAGTAACAACCCATAGATGTTTACCGGCAGTAACCTCGTGGTGTGGTGTATGGATGATTAAGCACGCGCGAATTGTCACTTGAAACTTTTATGAATGAATGGATATTAAAAAGGTAAGCACAAAATCTACCAAACATCGGTAAAGGACAAGCGAATCTACTCGATATTCACGCAATAGTGGAGTTTTAGTGGGCAAATAGTGAACTAATTTATCAAAGATCGACAGTTATGATTATTTACATGAACAACTGAACACACGATGAAGGTCTTTGATCAAAAGATTTCTGTGAACGTTTATCTGCATTAAAGTGGGGTAAGCTTACAAATTTCTCTTTTTTTGGTTCGTGGTTCTTGTTCGTTTTTTTGGTTTTCGTCCTTTTTTTTTTGGTAAGTCTATACAAATTTCCGCGAGCTTCTCCGAATTTCCCGGCCGCCAGGCGGTCCGAGTTACCCAGATTTTAAGCCTGGTGTGAAAGCTGATGGTACCTGTACATACGAATTGCCATTGGCTACCTGAAAATGATTTTTTTTTTTTTTTAAATCGGGATTATCAGATTTGATGAGAAGCAACATAATTAATGATATCTCCTAATCAACTAATGTGAGAATATGTACAAAAAGATGCTATTTTCAGATGACAAACAATATTAATCATGTTAGCATTCTGGCACCACTGAACCACAAGTAAGTCTGTAACAAGTATAGGTAGGTAAAGTAACATTCCCACCAAGTGATAGATGAAAACAAAACTAATAGACAAATCGGATATTTTAGTCATTACTGTTGTTACTGAAACGTACCATATCAACTGTTGGTTGAACAAATCAAACAACGGTACTCCTGTACAAGGAGATACCGTGAGTTGTTGAATTATAATTACTGTATAAGTGGCAATTTTCGCGAGGGTTGTATTTTCGCGACATTTCTCGATAAACAAAACCGCGAAATTAAAAAACTCGCGAAAATACCTTTTTCCGATAGATTTTATTTGCATTGATGTCAAAACGTGAAATTAATTCTCGCGGCATTGGCAAAACTGTTAAAATAGCGGAAAAAATCTGTACGCGAAAAATTTCCACTTATTAAAAGCCATGGTCAGTAATTTGTTTTAAACTGCCCATTTTGTCTCTATTGCTGTCTTGGCATCATAAACAAAATAATTATTACCGTTCTTCCTTGTGAAAACGGACATTAAAGCTTGTAAAGTTACCTTAAACCTACCATTTGGGGCTATTTCATGACATCATGAAGGTAAGGACCCCAAAAGGTTTTTTTTGCACAAACAAATAATTTAAAAAACTGCTGTTCTCAGCTTACACTTTACTACAGCAAATCAACTTCCAACAACAATACAAAATAGTAAGGGTGGTATTTTTTTCCATTCTGAAAAAAAGGATCTGATAGTGGCTGTAAGTCGTTAGTGAAAATCTCATCCTCTGATCTCCAAAATAGACTTTCTCTTGGTGGGCTCTAGAAGGTCATGTTTCAGATCACTTCGAACAAAGGCATCATTGATCGATTTAATCACCTGATCCCACTTTCAAAGAAAAAAAAAAATAAAAAGTCCAAAACCAAGGTAACCCCCATCGAAAAAAATCCAAAATGGCCTCCAAATTGGCAAAAAATTGCGTTTGACCATCACTCAATTTTCGTTTTTGTTCATTTCATATTTGGTGGCAATACCGGTTTGGTGTATTGGATATACTAACATTTTTATCGCACCATAGGCTTTGTTTTTTAGGAACAATGCCATTTTGCTTGAGCTCTGAGGGGCTTTCCCATAAAATGCGCATCCTATTGAAAATGGTTATTTTAACATTCAAAAAGTTGGAGTTTTATTAAGAACACTTGCTGAAAAAATTGACTTACATGGTGTTTGCGGTTTTAAAACTGGCATAAAAAATGCGATTGAAAACCTACACATAAGAAAGTTCGTTGACCCCCGATATATTCCATATTGAGTTGTTTTGCATTTTCATCAAATTTAAATTGCGGTCATGGGAAAATGGCAAGTGTTACACAGCTCTAATTTTGCAGGAAATGAGGCAATCAACAATTATGATGATGGGTCCACCCATTAAAATTTAAAAACTTTGATAAGATGTGTCATTTTAGGCTAAATACTGCAATCAAGAAAACAAAAAGTCATGGTGAATGGAGGTGCAGCGAACGATTCTTTGCAGCCCAAAAACATGGGTATTGAACACAAAAAAGAAGGTGATTAAACACCCCCCCCCCCAAGCTTATCAAAGTTATGCCATTAAAAAATATGATTTTTGGCCAATATGGTGGCCAATTTGGGATTTTTCCTGGGGCACCATGGTTTCACACTTTTTAATTTTTTTTCTTTGAAAATGGGCTTAGCATCATTAACGTTATCATTCTGGACTGGGTTTGAAGTGATCTGAAACTAGGACCCAAAATATGCCTCTATAGCCCACCTACTGAATGCTAAAAACAAAAAAAAAAATGCCCCAAAATCCACCAAAAAATTCTGCAAAATGATGCTTACGTGCCATAAATGTGAACTCTAGAAAGATGCCACTGTTACTGGATCATTAATAGTACTAGCTTAATTCTTTTGAATAGCTGGTTTCTTGGTTTGTTTTTGTTTTGTTTTTTTGTTAAATCTTTATTGTGAGTTGCAGTCCTAGCATATTGCCATCGTAAGGAAATGAAAATTGTGATAACGTTGGGGTGGTAATATTACCCATTCTTGGTGCACCTATTACTAATAGTCAACTTCAAAATCCTTCATCAATATTGGACATGACCAAACATTTTATTTTAGAAAAATTACTCGTCATGATGCAGACAGCAAATGAATGCATCAAAAGTAAATTTGGAGGGCATCTGAAGGCGATATAAGGAAACCAAGAATTTAAAGTGTTTGCACTAGGGGTTGGGCATAATGGATATTTTTTTTAATTTCTTTAAAAAACGAGATGGACTTCTTAGGCCATTTGGTTGCTAAAAAACAAATCATGAAAGCGTTTTGGGCCTAAGATGAATTTTAGGTCAGTAAAATGACTTTTAAATTTTGTACAGGAAATCAATAGGATATTTCCTATTTCAGAAAAACCAAACAAAACCCGACTATCTTAGTCATTGATTTTGCTAGAAATTCCTCAAAAGGTGCATTATACTAGCCAGCTAAAAACTTTTTCAAGAAAAATTAAACAAAGTCCTTCTCAATGGCAGAAAAACGATTTTTTACAAAATTCATTTCAATTGAGACAAGGCAATACACGAATAAAACAAAACATGACCAGATCTATGGTTTAATGGATGTTGAAAAGACAGGGTATGTTGTAGGTCAAGCCTTTTAACATGTCAAATAACTGCCAATTGATACTGGAGTGTTTTCATAACAACAAGTGATGCTTATTATAACCTAACACAGACTATTTGCAAGAGGCTTGTACGATTGTGCTCTGAAGGGCAGTATTGTTGTAAGGTCAAGCCTGGACAAACAGTTACATAACATGCCAGTGCCATGCCAATGCCATGCCAGTGTGTTTTCATTCCAACTGTGATGCTTTTATACAGACAAAAAGCAGTAGAAGGAAACTTTTGTAAGTTAAGAGTTGTTTTTAGTGGCTGTGATAATTCAGACCATTAGGTGAAAATGATGCGTGCTATGAGGTGACTCTACTCACTCTGCAAGGTGAAGAACTTTTTCTTTATTTTAGGCAATCCTGAACGTGTTACTTTGGAAACAGGTTTTTAATGTAGGGAAGCAATCTACCTATGCTTATGTGCTATTAATATAAATGTCATTGGGGTTTGGGTAAGATTTTGGCAAGTGAAGTAATTTACCACCAAATTCCATTGCCTCATGTACAAACTTAAAAGTCATTTTACCAACCTCACCTAAAAATTCATCTTAGGCGAAAAAAGCTTCCCGGATTTGTTTTAGCAACCACAAATGGTCCATTTTAGAATCAAAGCGTTGTGTGAAAAAAAGATCGTCAATGCCCACCACTATTGAACCAAGATTACAAAGTTGTAGGTAGATTAGAAACATCAACATATGCAATTATAACACATAAAAATATTTGTCATTTGATCGGTGGATACTCTTATAACGTTCATAAAATATATGCGGAACCAGTCCCTAAAATTCACAAGAGGGAAAAATTCTCATAAAATGTTCCTATCTCCCCCATCACAGGGAAATAGTCAGTTTTTATGAGAACCTTTCCCCTACATTGGTATTTGCTTGCATGGGCTCACGGTATTGATCTAACCCAATCAGAGACTCGAACCCTTTTGCACGCATCGTTCATATCGCCTGCTTGATATTGGCCGTGTTTACAGTTACCGCTGGGACAATTTTCCTTTGAATTTTTTACTCAAAATGGAGACAGTACTCGATGCCGTAGATAGTGAGAATACCGTAAACAAAATAAAAATGTCTAGAGCGGTTTGAGAATTGTGGGAGAGAGCCGCAACTGGATTGAGTCTTGACTAAGGGCTAAGGCTTGAGTTGAGGTGGCAACTGATCTCAACGAGTTCAATGGGCAAGTTTTTCAAATGACAAAATTTTAGATGTTATATAAAAAAAACCTCACCACCACCAACCCAATACCCCTTG
>JAMKCH010047306.1:0-80239 GCA_023653785.1 Ophioderma brevispina | reverse complement strand
TCCTTTTAACCTACTGAAATTTTGTAAATCTTTCAACGTTGCCTTGAATGAATTATTCCCTATGCCTGTATGCTTTTAGTATGTATTTATGCTTCCCGTCAGCTTAAATATTTATTATATTTTCTTTTTTACTCATCACATATAAGATTTCCAAGCATTGTCATTCACATAATATCTACCCATCCAGCATTTTCAACCAATATGTGTAACAGAGCACATTTCAGGAGTTTGAAAGTAATAAAGCCCTAGGCCCGAATGAAGATCTTTTCTTTCTTTTGCTGGTCTGATCAATTTTTTCAGCACCTCTTCCAAATGCTATTGAAAGAACAATTTTTGAAACATTAGGAATAAATTTTAAAGCATGTAAGACTAAGAAGATAGCCAATAATGTTTCCAAAAGGTTTCTACACAATGAGTTTCAAGGGGAGCTAGGCATTGATCAAAAGGGATTCACAATGGAAACTTCAAGGATAAATCATAAATTTCTTATATCAAAATCACAAACTACAACATTTAACAAGAGGGTCCCCCCCCCCCCCCCCCATCTTTATGGAGCTACACAAAACCAAGGCACTCGGCAGCAAAGCGATAATGACAAGATTCCTATACGCGAGGAACATCGTAGAAGGGGTCCTTTAATTATCAAATAACTCACCAGCACACATTTTCCACAAGCCAAAGTGATTAATTTATCACAATGAATCGAAAATGAGCGATCATAAATGTTATTGTGTTTTACGGCTTAGCAACACACTTACTCCTAGGTTATGACCATTTAGAATGTTCCCATAATAATTGGAAGAACCAGCTCGCCAATCGGAATGGAATTTAGCAGCTCATGATTCATGCCCAGTCACATTTTTAACAAATTATAAATAATTTGTACAGCTGCAAACAACATTTGGACAACCAATTCCCATACAATATAATTTTGACATTCCGAACAGACATGTATCACGATAGACAACATTGAGATTTATGATAGCTGTAGTTTTTAATCAACAAATTTAAGTATACATTATAATTCTGCTGTCTGTATCATGTTTTAGCTGAAACCTGATCAAATTGGTGCTTCCTTTTTCCTCCTCCTCCCTAACCAAAGCTACACATCAAAACCAATATTGGTTAGCCCCGAGCTGTTTGACAGGAAAAGCAAGAGGCAGAATTGATACCCCAATCGACTTTGAACTATTATTTTTCCTTAAAACCCTAAAACCCTGACCGTCCCGGGAGGAACTGAAGGAGTAGGGAAGAGGGGAACACGAAAAGTCGCAAATGTCGGGTGGGATCCGAACCCAGGGCCCTTCGGCCCCAGCCCCATGACCCCGGATAGCACGCTACGGGTGGTGTCGCTGGCCCTGGCCAGCGATTTCGTGCCCATGTGAGTCTGGTTTGATGACGTCATCTCTACATTTCCTGGACTTAGAGTGCATTTTTTTTCGTCATTACAGTGAGTTTTGGTGAGATTTAGCTGTGCTGGGTAAAGGGGCACATCCCAATCCTACCACTCATCCCGACAAATAGGGGTTGTTACGATTACTGAAAATTAGTTGAATAGTAATCATTGTGGCAATTTTTTGTGTGTGTTGTGGGTCAGGCATATATTGGCTGACAGCTATACTTAAGGAGATTACGCTGACGACTGGGCGCCACAGATAGGCACACGGGTTTACAGGACATTCATTGTTCTTAGACAACAGAGAATGACCCTCATTAATAGACGTGCAGTCAAGGTCCTGTGCACAGCTCTTCTGCTCCGCATTTTTTTCAGAATGACAAAATCATGGGGAGGGCGATAATTGAAGAGACCCACGGTTTCTTGTAGAAATATATCCTTTTTGTGTGGGAGAGGAGAGGGAATAAGGCCAAGGAAAAAAACAAGTTTGTCCGGAAGATGTGTGCATTTGTTTAACACTAGACTTTTAGCGCATTTTTTTTTAGGTTTGCCTCATCTTGGAATTTTTGGAATGGATTAAAATTCCAGAAAAAACTAGAATTCTCACAGTTCTTGGCAATTCGCCGCTCTCGCTATCAAAATCAAAAGAATATAAGCTGTGGCCATCCATGCCCTTTAACCTTGGCATATGACCTTTGATCTCATCAACCATATGGGGAATCCCTTGGTGCACGCCTCTGACACAAGTGTAGGTTCCATTGAACTTCAACTTTTCAATTGAGGTCAATTTTTTTTTAAAACTTAACATTTTAGTGACCCCACACACACACAACATACACCCTCACATACCCACATCACACACAACAACACACAGATTGCAGCTATAACTGCGGCCCACAACAATTACAATGACCGAAAAAAAATGAAGTGGTCAAAATGCATAACAAAATTGTTTTAAATCTTTGAAACAAACTGTTTTTTGTTGTTTGCTACTATTGTAGTCAAAATCTCAAGTTTTTATGAACAATTTACGATGCCTCCCTTCATGACTACTAAACCCCCTGGTACAACTTCAAAATTCCTTTTTTGGTGTTTGGAATTGAGTTACTCACCTAAAATAGCAAATGCCAAAGTTTGTTTTGAAATAGAATTTGAATTTATCTGTACTAAGCATTTCTTGGATACAAGCTCCTCTCACCATCCATAATCTGTGCATATGGATTTTGTTTTCTGTGAAGCACTGCCCATAGAACCCTATAATTTCTTTCTTAGAAGCACACTGCAAAAAGAAAAAGAGAAAAATATATCAATACATACTTACTGTCACTAATCACATCTTATCTGGTTTCTACAAAGCATTCTTATGTTTAAGCAATAACAGCACATTTTTGAAGAGTGCCCCCCAAAATTTTCAAAATTTGATATTTTTACCCTTACACAGGAAATAATCATGCAGCACACTTTCTATGGCCATTTGTCAGCCATCAAGGATCAAAATTTATTGCGCATTTAATTCTAGTACATGTACTGTAATGATCATGCATTTTCCAATATTCATAACGTCCTAGGCTTCACAAAGCAGCAAAGCTATAGCGGACTATAGATATAGCGTCATAAGCCACGTAAAAATCTATCATAGGCCTCGCAGCTGGTGACTTATTCAGCCGAATCTTCAGGAGCGTCCTAAGAATTGAGGAAGCAAATAATTAAGCAAAAGCAAACTAAACTGATTGGCAGCTCTTCCCACTACAATTTAGTATAACCTACCTAAATAGCAAACAATAAGCAAGCAATGAATAAAAGCATGTGTGAATTACGCCTATTAAACAAAGGCAGCTAACCTAAGCATTAACAAAAATAACAAGCATTTCATAAAAGCATGGGTGAATTTGCATATTGACAAAGGCGAGTTACCTAATCATTAGCAAAATAAGCCTAAAGCTGAAGCCTTTACAACAATCGGCTAAATATACATTATTATTAAATATTTGCTTGTACCCACTTGGACTCACAACAAAAGTGCATTATAAAAAGCCACCTCACAGGGAAGGGCCTGGAGAGTTACCAGATTAAAATGAAATGTTATTGTAGCCAGCTTGGACTCACACGAGGTATGTGAGCCTCTTCACAGGGGAAGGGCCTGGAGAGAGTAACCGATTAAAATGAATGTTAACATTCTGGTAAATTAGAATATCTGAAGTTGAGCTTCTAAATCAAAATATAAGAATATAATATTATTTAATATGTTTCAGCGTTAATATAATTAATAATGCTAATATGAAACTTATTTATTTTATTACCAAATCACACTCGGACACTACAATATCCTCCCATCGAGCTACTAAAATTAAACATCTCCCGAACCAGCAAGACATATGGAGGGGCGGGGGGGCAAAGAAAATTTTTGCATTCCTATTCGGTTAGAAGGCTGACAGTTGATGTGAAGCAGAAAATAGATAATTAATAAAAGCGACCTAAGGTGCGTTGCCATTGGACAAATAACCAAGTGTACAAAAGCAAGGCTGTGATTGGCCACAAAACCGTTGCTACCATAAACAGAACGATGACTACTGCCCTATAGGCCGTTGCTACGTGTAACCGGCACAGAACTAGTCATCGCATGCACGCACGTTAAACTGAGACACGGGTTCATATACTGGCCGGAATTACATTTCATGGCAGGGTATAACTTGTTCCCTCACTGATCGCATTCGGGAAACGGTATTTGCCACAGTTATGTGGAATTGTCTAGGAAAACTACACCTGCGAACGAGGAATGATAAAACAATCTGTATTATCATAAAATACGCGATTTGTAATTAGATTGGAATCCTAGATTGTACTTAACGGAAGAGGCTGGAATGCTAAGTGTATGTCCGTGCCATGATGAAATAGTGCAACCTCAGCGAGTGACCTCTAATGACTGGCTTGAAACCAGTAAACAACTAATGGATGAGCGCTATTTCCCGGCTATTACTACTGAAAGGCCTTTCCAACAGGTTGATTTATTATCAGAGATCTCCGATATTAATTAGTCAAACTACAAAGCTCCTTCGTTTGCGACACATACACCATTGTCGAGCGTAACCATTCACACAGGTATAGTGTCCAGATGTTTTACTAGCTTGTTACCATTACAACTGTGTAAAAATCTCAAAATTTTTGGAAATGTTTTTATTTTTTTTAAAATGGCAGCCATATTGCAAGTGATTTTGAACTCATCTTTGATTTCAATGCCCAGACAGAAGCACCTCAGAATAGGCAAAATCATTGTTTACTGTAGGCCCACGCCAAAACCTCATAATACAAATGGTGTGTTTTATTTTAAAAAGCATTTTCACCAAAATAATGCCTCAATCACACAACCAAATGGCCAGAACATCAGATTCGACCGTTACCAGCATACCATCAATCTTGGTAATAATTGTTGGGCTACTTTGCCTTGTACATAAACTTCCTGCCCCCTCAATCTCAATGTTATTCTCTGGCTCATAAATCTTGGACGTTTGCGAATGTAGGCCCAATTCCAACCAAAACGGTGTGTGTGTTTTGTGTGTCTATCATGTTGCACGTATAGATGCAGTACACGCAATGATCAACGTGCACGTTTGTTGCGTCCAAGAAAATTATGAGCCGAAGTTAAAAAATCACTGGAAGAACGCTCTTTCAAATGTCCTGTACATCTATGGCATCCCACCATTGAAAATGGTTTTGGGGAGAGGAATCTGGCAGGAAGATTGTTTTGGAGTTTGTAATGAAAAAGAGTTATGTGTAGCGAATACGTGGTTCAGGATGAGAGGACAAAAGGGAAAGCGACGTTTTGCTCAGGGAAATGAGACAGAGATGATTTGTGGTCATTCAGACTTGATGCAGATGGGGTTGGAAGAAGCGGATGGACCATTTGGTGAAGACAGAAAGTTTACATTGGTATGGGCATGTGCTGAGGAACGATGACGGGCATGTTTTAAGTAGGGCTTTTGAGTTGAGAGGGGAGGGCTTTGGGAGGAGGACGTCCAAGAAGACTTGGAAGAAGGCAAGGGGAGGAGGAGAGTAGGAGGGTGGTTTGAGGATGGAGGATGCATGAATTGGGTAAAGTGGAAGGAGGGAGAGGGGCGGGTTGCTGCGAGTGTGAGATGAATCGGGCTACCCTCGTCACGGGAAAAACCGGATTTAAAACTTGGTTACTACTACTACTATACATTGATAGGTGAAGGTGGCAAGGGGGGTTTAATTTAAAGAAGTAAAGAAATTAGACAAACAAAACAATATTTGGGGTTTTTTCTCACATGGCAAAAATTGTGTACTAAGATAAGTTTCACACTTAAATCCAGTTTTCAATGAAAGGAAAGTGGGGGGGGGGGGGGTGTGGTGTGGGGGGGGGGTTGCATTTGAAGATTAATCTACCAATATTGCTTCAAGAAACTATGGAACCCTTCTAACAATAATGATGTTGCTGTTACTATTCTGAGTTATAGAATCCCTTAAAGGTGCAAACGAGAGATTTCACACATTAAGTTGGGCCTTAAAAAAACCAAAAGTTTTTTTTTTTTTTCTGAATTTGGCCCTGATGTAAAGTTTTACATCAAAAATTCCCCCTCTGAAAGGAACAGCTGAGAAATGTTCTTTGGTACAAAAATTGTGCATTTTCTAATTTATTTGCAAGGAGCAATCGGTAATTCAGCCTATGGTTACATTGAAATAAGCAAAGTAAATCACAGGTCTCCTTTAAAGACAGGATTTGTAGCAAAACAAGGTAAGAACTCTATCGAGTGTCGGATATGAAATTACTATTATGACACAATATTTGGGTGCCCAAATCTCTCGTTGCACCTTTAATTTCCACACTTAAATATGGCTTATCAACTTTCTCCTCACCTTTACAGTCATCCCAACGAAATTGAAAAACTTGACTATCTCAATGATAACTTGTACCAGTAACAAAGAAAAAATCACTCCCAAGATCAAAAACAAAAATTACAACTCCGGCAACTAATATTTCTTCTTTTATTATTTTTCTTTTTTTTTTTTTTATCTTCTTCTTTCTTTTTTCTTTTTTTTTTTTTTTTTTAAAAAAAATTTCCTTCTTTTTTTTTTATTTTTTTCCCCGCATTTGACTCTGAATGGCATACTATCGAACCCCAGTGACGAAATTAACATATGTATGGAAACTCTATTAATAGCTTTAGTCGATATATGAGTGGATGTATAAGTAAAATCTCCCTGGAAATCAAGCATCTGTAATGGTCAATTCAACCCTAATTAGCTCTAATGTTAATTCAAACCCGACGTCCCGTACAATACGGTAAAACTCTATTCACCATACACACCATCGCACTGCAACAAGGAAGTGTACACCATTGACAAGCACTTAGAGTACGCAAATGTTTTATAAGTTTTCTACTATGCTCTAGCTGGGTCAGTGTCCTCGCCGGCACCTGCCCAGCTCCCTGACATTCCGGTTCTTTCTCTCTAATTCCACTTCATATTCCAGAGTTTCGTAAATAAAATATATTCATATTTAGAGTAGAAGGAATGAGAGCAATAAGGAATTCATATAAATACCTTTAGGCTAGAGTTTAGTGTGTGGTGGCTTTATCTGTGATCTCAAATTTGAGGTTTTTTTTGTAAGAGTAATCCCCAAATGTGATACAATATATAACTATTTTAAGTATTATTTATTTAAAACATCTTAAAGTGCGTTTCATCAATTTATTAACAACACGAGAATTTCAGTTTTTAAAATTCAATGCAATCTTAAGGAAGAGGTTCTTTAATCTCTAGTCTTGGGCAGGTTACTAACCTGGAAATATACTTGGCCCTCTGAACAAATTGAGGCCACCGCAGAGGTCATAAATGACTTTTTTTTTTAATTTTATTATTTTGTTAATTTTGAAACTTTGGCACTGAGCATTTTGAAAATGTTGAACTTTTTTTTTACTTTTGACCCCTAACTATCATCAAAGAGAGTTCCCGTTTGACTATTTGCAATCATTTAAACCAAGAAAACCCACAGGACCATGTTTTCCACATTTGATCTTTGCCCTAAAATAATCTTTTATTCAAAGCCTGCAATGACTCATTATATTAATTACTTGCAGAAAGTTTACATCACCATATGGCCAGACCGTCTTATGCTCTACCCCCTCCCTACCAAGTTGGAAGTTAATTGGATGGTGGGGTGGGGTGGTTTAGTGGATTAATCACATTTATTGGCAAATTGCAAATGAGGCTCATTAATATGTCATAACCTGACAAAATAGTATACAGCACTAGAATTCATCCATGCTCTATCAGCCTACCATGTTTGAAGTTCACTTGGCTATTCAGTTGAATGTAAGTTTGATTAATAACTATCTCCTGCCCACCTAACCACCCACTCATGCAGACAACAAAACTACACAACCAGCTTCTTTCATGGGAGTACCTGTTGGAGTACCTCTTTAGTAGCCATGCAGTACCTCCCCGCAGGGGTACCACATTCGCCGGCCACAAAAGTGGGGTAATCATCCACTAGGTACACACATGCGTACTAACCACTAGTCACCCCATGCGGGAGTCCCTGCATGGCTACTTCCCCATTCAATGAGATTTGAGTCCTGTGTGATTATTTTAGTAATCTTAAAACCCATTATTTAACATTTTTGGTCACCTATGTTATATGTTTTACACAAAGTTCATTTATAGGGGTTTTGTTGGTGATGCTGAACTCAACTATGGCTGTTATAAGCTGAAAATGAAACAAAAGCGGGGTAAAACAAACAATGGAATTTTGGCGCCCTCTATGGGCCCAAAGTGCTGCCTACTAGGCAGCCGGTAGGGGAGTACCTGTGACGTGAAGGTACTCCCGTGAGTAGCTGCAGAGGTACTATACTACTGGTGGCCTACTTGTGTACCTGTCAGTCACCTAGCAGGCAACTGCAGAGTACACTATAGGATGGTCCTACTAAGTAAAAATAGTTTTATGAACCTAGTGGCTTGTGTACTTACACAAGTACTTAGTTGTATGTACTGCATCGATGAGGCATCAAGGGGGGTACCCTTGGGAGTAGAGGTAAGAGTTACACATGGAGTAGCCCTAAGATCCGGGTTAGCCGTGTGAGTAGGAATCTGGCTGTGTACCATCCTATATGCTAATATATTACTCATCCACACCACATTATTGCAGGGCCAAATAATTGGTGCAATTTTACTTTCAAATTGAAGAAGTTGTCCAAAAACTGCAGAGGTGAGGTATCAACAGTTAAAACCTTCCCCAAATCTGACTTTACCATGAAGTTTACTGATGTATCTTGGAACCCATTTTCCTCTAACGCTGCACCACACTTCCCTTTAAAATCTAACTTGACATCTATGTTTATTTGCACTACAATTTATGCACAGTATTCCAGTCAGTAGTACTAGTATATCCCCCCCCCAACTCCTACTTCCTTGCCCGAAGGACCACAAATTGTCCACATTTTGGTGATTTTGAGTATTGTTACAGAAATTGACAAGAGTTCTTATTTGGAACCTCCTCAAAGTTGTACATATCTTTCTTTTTTATTGTTTTTTTTATTGGCCTTAGGGTGTTAGGGCATGTTGGGCTAGTGTAGGCCATGAAATAAAAATTCTCTGTAGAATTTTAAAGTGGGGTAAATATGGAACTCTTTACAGGAATTGATATTAATGATGGGATCTTTTAATAAAAACATTTTGTCAGAAACACCATTAAAGTTGAGGTTTTTGTCCCCCAGGAAGGAACACATTATCTACAAAATACATCAAAATGCAGCCGGTTAACATATGGCCAATTCCATGTCAACATCTTCAATTTTTTTCGCTTTAAGTGTGGGTGGTAGAAATTGATGAGATATGAAAATCCTGAAATTTTGACGCATAGTCCATTCGTTTTCCCGCTAGAGCAATTTGGAATTTAGGGGGGTCACCCTCAAAAGTGCCACCCAATGTGAAAGATATGTTGAGAGGGTCACCGATTAGTAAAGGAAGCCTCCACAGTTTGAAAAATCACTATCTGTGGTAATATTTGGTGTAGAATCAAATTGACACAGGAAAGTCTAGCGTGTTAAGTGTCTTTAGAGTTAATGAGGACTACCTAAATATGCGCTTTGTCAGTCGGGGCCAGGTATGGGGGGTCATAAACTCCAACCTTAAGAAAATTTTTATTTCATTATTTTGGTCAATCAGAGTTACATAGTAGAACTTTACACCATACACTTAGAACACATTAGAAAGTACTAAGTGAGTACCAGAGCCCCTTGAAAATGGTATTGTTAACTTTTTGACAACCTTTTGGAACCCCCCGAAAACCAATGTTGACCTTCGACAACACCCCTCTACTTCGATATGTTGAAGATATATCATTAAAACACTTTCCTTGAAGAACTAGCTTGGTGTCGTTATTTATTTCACAACAAAATACACACTCAAAGTTACCACACAAAGGGTATATGTGACCGCACGGGTCTTTGTACTAGTGCCAGTGTATATGCACCATATACCTTCTATGGGGATATCAGCAAAGTGTTTGTGCTGAAAACATGAAGACATCAAAACACCAAGCTGGTTCTTCAAGAATATTCTTTGATGAGTATCTTCAACTATCTGAAGTAGGGGGTGATGCGTAGGTCAACATTGATTTTCAGGGGGGCCACTATATGTCAAAATGCAAATTAGGATTTTCAATAGGCTGTACTCACTTATCTTACCTAATTGTGCTTAATTATTTACCTGGTAGAAAGTCCGCAGTGGTTACTCAGATTAACAAGAAAATGACATTAAAAATATTGTTTACCCCACTTGGTCCTATATGAAAGATTTGCATTTACACCCAAATAACTTTAAAAGTAAGGAAGTATCACATTTTTGATGCCAGATTTGGAATTCTACCACCAAAAAAATTCCCCAGAATAGTGATTTTCAAGTTGAGAGGGTCCATTACAAAGTTTTTGGGGCCTCTCAAAATTGTCTTTTTGATCGCACAGCACTTTTGATTGTGACCCCCCCTAAATTTCTGAATGCTCCTGCGGGAAAACGAAAGGCAGTCTAGCTCAATTTCAGATTTTCCTATCTCATCATGTCTACCACCACACTTAAAGCAAAAAAAGCCCCGACGTATGCGGTGCACATCTCGAATGTTGACATGTAATGGCCAATCAAGTGTGTGGTATAAAAAAATTTGTTAACAAAATTAAGGTTGAATTGCGCAATTGGTCATTACTAAACTTTATTGTGATTTATATTTAAAGGGGATGTGCCCGATTTAGTATATTAAGTGTTAATCTTGATAGAAGCGCCTTCACAAAAACCAAAAACAACATCAATAAGTTTTCACACCAATAATTCAATATTTTTGAATGCGAGAGATAACTTCCACAATCAAACACCCTTTAGCCCTACGATTTCACATGGTAAATGAGAAAAAGTATCTTTCTTTCATATACTAAAATTTGACCACTTTCGGCAAACCTGTGGTTCTGGGGACGAGGCTAATTTATCGGGAAACCAAGCCCCCCCCCCCCTTTAATGTTATGCCGTTTTTTCTATAAAGTGCACGAGTCCGTAAGAAGATTCCTCAGTAGCCAAAAGTGTAGATCCTGCATTTTACCATAGGACACAGATATAAAAGATGTAAATAAGAATTTGGGGTGGATTTTACCGTTTGATTAAAGCTGGCATCGTCAAATTTGGCAATCCCCTCCTTCGCACACCAATCTAATCACAAGTCCCAATTTTCAGGGAAAAATACCCCTCCCACCATTAGAGTTCATCCAGTAAGTTGATCAAATATATCACTTTTGTCCATCAATATGAACCCTCACTTAATGCATCATATAGCAACTTTCTATGTTACAACATGAAAAACTCCAATTTTTGGCTCTACAGTACGATTTGGCACTTCCCAAAAAAAAAAAATGCTTAGGTATCCCACGTACCCATTACAGAGACTGGCGCTATACCACAAAATGTTGGCAAACATTTCACTATCAACAATTTTAAGGTTACTGTTTTACCATTTCTTGAACTGATTTACTTTATTTTTGTGTATCCCTTTGGTGGTTTCTTCAAATTACTATATGCTCTCAATTACCCTATTGATATCTCATCCAACATGTGGAGGACCAACCTGTGTCCCTTGCACAATCTGTTGCTTGCAATCACAAACAGAGAAAACCTCCAAGAAATTTTTCTGCAGAGTTTGTCAATTTAGCCTAAAATAGCTTAAACTTTCCTCAAACTGTAATATAAGGTACCCATCTCTATCACTGCCAAGTTCAGCTCCACCACTACCTTCAGCCATCAAAAAGAGTGGACCCAGTCCCATTCTTGCTTGCAGGGAGTCATCACTGGGTACCTATTACGTCAAGTGCTTCCTCCGCATCAATACCACACTGTGTGCCTCCACACACACACACATTCTCTCGCCCTCCCTCATGTTATCAGCACATATGCATGCTATCATGGATGCTGGAATGAAGTAGGTACTTCTGTACGCTGGCATGCCGTCTTGAAGACTTGCTACAAACTGAGATCTCGGAACGGAGTGGATCTCTTTTAAGTGGAACACTCTAGAAAGCAGACCTCTAAGAAACACCTGCAGACCAGCTAACTTGCCTCAGTGGAATATTGTGGATTTATATTAAGGATTAATACAGTCCATATACCCTCCACTGGACACTCAATTTTAACCAAGTAAGTATTCAATCATGCCATTTAATCTCAATTTAATTACATTTTGGTATCATTGCCCTTGGTGGATTTCTGGGTAAAATATTAATAAGCTAATAATCTATATTAAATAATTAGTTACATGTCCAATGCTTGAAACCAAGGCAAGGGAATTATAATGGGTAAAAAACCAGTTCAGTTCCACAAACTTGCATTACTGGTGGGGCATCACCCGGTGGGCTCACCCAGCCGGCACCACTGACCGCATTATCGTTACCAAGCTTTGCCAAAACGCGGACAATAGGGCACGCCATGGTGGTTAATGAAATGGTTCACCATCGTATGGTGGTTCCTATCCCATTGTATATGTATTTGTGATACAGATTGGATGCACAAACTGTATTACAACACGGTTCACATCTATGTTTCGCTCTCGCTGCCATATTTGTTCCCGATTTTGGTAACGATTCAATTACGGTCAGTATCACAAGTTGATTGATCCCACCAGCTATGCCTTTAAAAAACTGGCACTTGACAATCACATCCCGGCATCTAATAAATAAATAAATAGAAACTGATTTACTGTAATATATTTTCTCACTAAACCTTTTCCCAATAAATCTTCACCCGAATATACTTAACACAACCTCAAGCATTATTTTTGTGTCTATCCACTATGACCCAATTTTCCCTACCATTTTTTGGGTTTTCATTATTTTCCTCTTAACATGTCCTTTTTAACAAAATAATTGTAAACATTATTTTGTTAAAATACTGCAAATTATCTGTGACAATTTCCATGGAACATTCAAATGAAGTTGCATAAATTTCATATTTAAATAACTAACACTTACCTAACCAAACCAAGGCTCTAACTCTCAAACACTCAACAAGGAATACCGTACAATTGGGTAAAACATGTTACCCCCGAGGGGGTTTTTGAAATCAATCCCTATGCATAGCAATGTGCGCTATACTGTACTATGCAAACATATGGTCAGTACTTATGGATAAAAGTGTTCCAAAAGTTTAAAGAACCACAAGACCTTTCATAAATCAATGCAAACATTCCCTAAGTTACTAGATGGTCTTTGATGGCTAAAATGAGTGTTAAGTCTGGGTTTTTATGTGTAAGAATATGATTTTTATTGATCACATGACCTTATTGAGGGTGCATTGTTGTGTTGCCTCAACCCCTCTGATGTTACCCCTAAAGTCAAATTATACACATTTTTATTTATGCTTTTTAACTTAAGTAGATCATTTCAGGTGTTCAGAAACTGTTTTTCTAATCTGCCCAGGTACCGATTCGGCTTTGGACAGTCCACTCTTTATCCAACTGACTGAAATTTCCTTATACAAGTGATCTTTTATGGTCACAAAGGCAATTGTCACCAAACAACCTTCTAACCCTGTATTTATAATGCTAATAATATATATTCATAATGCAACCACTCTTCAATGACACAAAGGAGAAAATCTCATCAAAATCAAACAAATAAAAAAAATAAAAAACTTCAGAGAGTGATTTGTTTTTTAAAAATATATTTGAAACTGGATTAAAGAATTCATTAGAAGTGCTTTCAATCAGTTTCTGAATATACGCTGAACAAATGTAATTGAAAGAATACACTTTTAATACCCACATACATGCTTAATTACTAATAAACTATTTTTAAAACTTCATTTCGTATAAGCTGATGTATAACTTTCAATTTATACCAAGAGATCTCTTTTTGCAGGAGGGGGCCAGGGCTGTACTTTTCAAATTTTATAAACCATGCATGTATTTCATCCCAAGCCAAACCAAGCCCCTTTACCCCTTCAATTGCTAGTATACACTATAGTGAATACTTTGATTTAGGTTGTTCTTTTGAAAATGGAACTCCTGTTGCCACAGCTGTATAAATCATGTGAAAAAGAGTGCAAAGAAGAAAAGGGGTAAAAGAATAGGAGCGTGGGCAAATAGATCAAAGAAGAAATGGTAACGCACTGAAGAAAATGTAAAAGAAAAATGAAAAGAGAAAACAGAACAGAGAAAGCAAAGGAGACCGAAAACATGACTGACGGGGAAAATAGCAGTAGTTATATTAATGAAAGAAAAATCAAGATGGTTTGGCTGGTGAGTGAGATGTTCCCCCTCGCCTTGAAACATTCAGGCTGTTGTCGGATTCAGACCAATAAGGCTAGCAATAATCTAGTTTTCACAGGGGAAAAAAATACCACTATCACTAATATCACTTTAACATCAGTCTAGACTGTATTAAGTCCCAACATGCATAATCTCTGCATTAAAGGTGCTTGTTCCAATTTTTGTGTATCATGTTCTGTACTTGATATGAGAGCCTGAAAACTTGTACACGCTGACCATCAAGTACCATGGGAAACAAACTTGGGGTTTTGATGCATAATGCATAGTGCAACGCCCTATTCACTACTGTGCTAATATTGATGGTTAACCATTAAAACAGTAGTTTTTATCGGTATCTTGAGAAAGAAATGGATTTGAAAGCTGAATTCAGACAAAAATTAGAAAAATACCCGGAAAAATATGTCCTTTACTTCTGTGTAAATCAGGGTGGTCTCAAAGACGATTGGAACAGCCACCTTTAAGAACTGTTTTGCACCAAGATCCATCAAAATCAATTGGAGTTAAATCTCTAAAGAATTTGTACATGCAAACTCTAAGGGGAAGTTTTAATATTATGAAAGATAACACAAAAGGGAAACCAATACTAAGTGTACATATATATGAGAGAGTGGCTTTAAAAGTAGCTCATCTTATGCCTTTACTTTCTGATTCAATTTTGTCACTCAGGGATTCAAAATTAAAAAAGTAATTGCCCTCTGTATTTTGGAATAATATATTTTAAGCACTAGCTTGCTAAGTTCTATGCTATAACCAACAAAGGTATCATGTGTTTGAACTGTGGGAATAACATGGCCTACCTCTCTACGTCAAAGCGTTACAATCTCAGCGGCTGAAATTGATGGAATGTAGTAATACTGCACGGTGAAGGCTAATCCGGAAAACAAAATGGAACTAAATTTGTTTTGGGAACAACACGGTGTGGGGGTAAGGCTGGCAACAAAATAGGTCGTGTCAGCTGGGTGCCATTTGCAGAAATAGCTGGAGGGGATATTGATGAGCTCGATTATTCTTACGGGTTATCGCATTATTAAAGCACCACACAGATTTTCTGCATTATGGTTGGGGTTCCGTACGGGCGTTATTAAGTAGGACGGCTTCCTGATAACAATCCAGCCAAACGATGTCTCCCCAGATACACCATTAGACGAGATTTATTGTTGAGCCAGCAACTTTCAGTGTAAAGCTATAGACTACAACTTAGCAAAGAGGGGAAATATTTTGGAAGTATAAACTTCAAATGATATAAAGAGAGGTGTTATGTTTCCTAATACCTAAAAGAACTCTGACATGCATTAGTTGGTGACAAAAAAGACTGCATGTGGTAAACTTACAAGATCACCTGAATGGGAGCAAATATGCAAGAAGCTCAAATGGTGATTGCACAGTGCATGGGTATTACTTGAATGCACACTACCCAATATATCAAGTGTTAGTTTAGTCAAATTTGTGCACTGGGATCTGGTAGAAGTTAAACTTTTTAGTAATGTAGCCATCAGAGCCAAATATGCTAAATGCGCTCATTAATAGCCTAAATAAATAATGAAGATACAGTACACAGTTACATGCATGCATCACTACCCACCAAACAAATTTCATTAATTGGGACATTGGGATCTGGTTTAGAAGGTCACCTTTTTAGTTAACCTAACCAAGTTAGGAGGCTGGGGTCAAAGATCACATAGATGTCATGTAAAGGTCAATGTGTGCACACTCTATATTAGCCTTGGATCAGAGGTCCTGTGGACCAAGTATGAAGTCAATATGGCAAATCAAGCAAGACCTAAACAGCACAAACCAGTTAAACCCACCATAATGGAAACATACACACACAGCTACACACACAGACAGAATATGCTGTCGTAATATCCCCCTGGCTTCTAGCCAGGGGCCAAAAAAAAGAGAGAAATTCCACAAAACATACTTACCAACTATATTTTCACAAACAATTTCAGCAACAAATTCTCTCAGTCATTCCTCCTTCCCTCCCCCACCCCCTCCTCCCTGTGACATATCTGCCCACCATCATGAGTGCAGAGACTTATCAATTCATATTATACCCCTCTTGACCATCATCTTAAATTTCGAATGTGCTAATCATGTGTGCCAAACCTTACTTAAGAGGGCACGCAAAGTTAAACTTTGACCTGGTCGACCCAAAAATTAATATTGAGGTATTGCTACATACCTATCAACACACGCAGGTGTCCATTAAGCGATTATAATTTGTTAAATGTTTTTATTTTTTTTATCTTTTTTAAAAACATTTAGATAATAAAGGATGTGAATGTGTTAGTATTAAAGTTCAGAAAGAATAAGGATTTCAGACCTTTTCCAAACCAAAATCGAAAAATTTACTTCTAGACCTTGATCTCCCAGGTTTCCAAACTAGGCTACTCAACCATCAGAATCACCAGTACAACTGAAAAGAACTAACAGGTACCTTTTGAGGCGATGCCTCTCCCAAGAGTGGATGAACTATACCGTCAGCTTTTGGAACCATGCAAATTGTCTCTTAAGTTATTTTTAGAGGCAAACGTTAACCAGTGGCTGGCGACACAATTTGACCAACTGATCAAGTAGGAACATGCAAGAGCTATTATCTCTGCAAAAATCAAAATATCATTGCGGGAATCTTGCCATATAGCCTACAAAGACCAGGATTTGTATGTATAGCGCCATCTATATATCAATTCCCATGAGAAGAGTGTTAAACTAGATTTTTAAGACAATATATCATTGACGCAATGATATTCGTAAAATTTACACAGGATGAAGGTCAGAGGTTACAAATAATCCAAATCAGTTGTCAAAAGTGTCGTCCATTGAATTATTTTTGGTTTATTAAGGTTTTGTCATAATAAATGAGACTCTCAAACAGCTGTATGTCGGCCTAAGCCACTTACATATTACCAACACCAGAACATATGCCACTCTATTCCTAGCTATTTCCTTTCTGTTTCATTGAACTTTGATCTCTGGGGTCAAGACTACCAATGGATTATGTAGGGACTGTGGCGACTATCTAATTCCCAAAATTGAGGAACAAGTCCACTATACTAGTACTTAGTGAGCTAGTGGGTTCAAAAGATACTTGTATACTGTTTTATATGACCTTTGACCTTTTAAGTCGCTAGAAATGGATTATGAAGGGGTCTGAGTGCTAACCACCACCTACCAAATTTGGGGGGACTAAGAGTGCGATTATACATAGAGAGCTAGAGGCATTCAAGACCAAACTGTGATGTGAGCGGAGTAAGATTCCTAGTTAGCGACTGTGCCTGCACGTCCAGCAAAAAAGAAGTTTTAAGAGGATTGCAGGTATCTGTCACAAGCTGTGACATAGAGGGGGCAATACCCAGGGTAATTCACACCCTATGACGAGTGTGTTGCACAAATGACGTAAATAAAATCTAGAATGCTAGCGGCCGTGTATTTGCAAAAATTGTTGTGGGGCGGCTAAGTTACCCAAGGTGCACTTGGAAATTCCATCCAGGAAACAGCTCTCACATTTTCGTACAACACAGCCAAAACAAGGCTAACAGAACACACGCGGGCGTACCTTAATACTGTGAAAGAGATGATCTCTCGACGTTCCTAAAGGCATGCAAAACCACTAGTTTCATCAGGAGGAGGACGGAGATGTCTGTGAAATTCGAACCGGCAAAACTATGTGACCGAAAAGTGAATGGGCCCTGGTTGTAGCGGCAGAGTTATGGCTCTTGTTTGACGATTTGCAATGTTATTTCACCCAAGTCCTGACAAGATTTGCATCACAGTGGTGGATAAAGATATCAACGATCGCTAGATTAGTTAAAATTTTGTGTTTGAAAGTCAGAAGAATGTCAAATTTTCGGCATATTCGAGGGCTGTAAATTCGGAAACCTTGCGCTCTTAGCACAGTGCAAAGCGATCGTTCTACTCATTAGATGCGGGTCGCATCCACAAAACAGATTGTTGTGGCGATGGCGAATTTCCAGATTGTTGGCAGATTACCAATAATTTATTGTTCAATTTTCATATTGTCTTTTTAAAATGGGAATCAAGGGTTGGGGGCTGCTCCTCGGAATTGTGAAACCGAAAGCAAATGCAAAATGAATTCGCTATTGTCGTGCATGCAGGTCATGTTTGTTGTATTGTTGGAATTCCTTCAAAACAGTAAAGGAACGAACAGGAAACAGGATAAACGGCCTAGCCTACAAGGGCCTAGGTCATTCTGTACATGCCCAACTTAGGGATACCTAAAAAGGCCAGCCGTTAGATTTTAATTCATTATTAATCTCAACCTTTTAGGTTTTAAACGGATTACTGAAACGCCTAACTGCTGGCCTGTATATGCACAGGCCCTAGGCTAGGGCCTAGCTAGGCTGGCTAGGCAGGCCCTAGCTAGGCCCTAAACCTCAGTTTGGTTACACAAGCAGATATGTGATCATTTTGTCCAATAAAAACTGCATGGCCCCCTCATGTCAATGACATTGCAATTTAACATGCAATCAATCATGCATCAGGAAGAATCACCTGAATATTTTTTTAACTAGCGACTTTCGAGGACAATACAAAAGGAAAATGAGAAGGTGATGGAGAGGACTAGGCCTCGCCAACATAGGAAACCGCACCAGCGATATTTGCACGATCTCAAGTTGGAGGTGACATGTGGCCACAGTACATTTGACACTGAGACAGTTTCTTCTGACTATACGTCTGTGTTACTGCTTTGCTGCGTTTGGTATGAATGAAATGACCCTTTAGTATTGCATACAACCAATAAAGACAGCTCCGACCAGCTGACCTGACTATGAATATGGGGCAATCTACATGGAGCGCAGATCCAGATCCAGATCCAAAAACAAATCACCGAGGATCAAGATCCAGATCACAGATCAAGGGAGACCGTTTAAGAACTAAGGGGCGCGGCGCAGTGAGTGCGAAAGTAAAGCGCCCATTTTGAATTGAGTATAAGGTACAATGGTTTTTTAAACGCGGAACCTTTGTGATCGAGGAATACTTTACGCGTAACCTAAAAAGTACACGCTTAAGGCAGAGACACTATTTAGTCCATGTTACCATCTCGTGCAGGTGATGCCATAACCTGGCGCCAGCTTTACGCACGCGTCAAGATATGCAGCTTGTGCGCGCGTTGTAAAAACACCGTCGCTTTAAGCGGCATGCGCAGGTTACTGGTGCGACCATCCAATCCCGCGCTGACGTCACTGCACAGGAGGGGAGGTAGGGAAATGAGTAGAAAAGCGTTGTACACGCCATGTAACGCGTTCAGTCGGATCAGTTGGCCGTTTCCCGTAGGACGCAAACTGGATAGGATCTGGATCCGATTTGGAACGATCTGGACCTGCGCTGCCGTGTAGATGCCCCAATGTTAAAGTTGGGAGGTTAGGTTTACCAATAGTGGAAATTCCTGCATGAAAGGCTCCTGTGTTAACAAGATAATTATCGTAGACATATGCTATAGGCATAGCCAGCTGTAGGATAGACCGGGGAAAGCACCGATAGCCTGCCTTGCTATGCTATACTTGTCATCGTTTTGGTGTCCTCCAACCAACATGACCAACGATACTTAAGCATTTAGACGTAGAAATATGCAAAATATACACACTGCTTGTCTGGTTAGTGTCGGTGGTTGCCCACATTATCCCATATCGTTAGTCTTCCAATGTTTCATGGACCCATTGGGTAGGTGAAAATCTTATAAAGTGCGCTTCTTTCTTATTATTTATGTTCCATTCAAGTTGTTTTAAATTGGATTAGTACAACGCAAAATGCATGCAATTGAATAGCTTGAAACTTACTCGATAATATCCCTTCAAAATAGTCCAGAAAATCCCTCTGCGCTGGCCAATATCGTTCGAAAAGGGATGTACATAATCTAGTATATGATTGCTCATTTTGATAAATGGTGCAACGATCATTCAGCTCCTGCGTGAGATGGTTTCATGACGTGCATCTTTGGTATTGCAGAGTTATAATTAATATGTTGGAAAGAACGGGTTGAATTTCCTACGCCGATATTTCTGGGACATTGTGGGTATTTTTTGCCCCGCACTGGAGAGTGCTAAACAGGGCTGGTGCGGTGTCTTTACAACTCATCAAAGGAATAACACGGGTAGAACGGAACCCAAAAGTGGGGCATCTTGCTCGCAGGCTTGGTTGCCAATATGTTGGGGTCTCATCACACAATTCTAGTGCTTCATGAATGAACCCTTTTTCATGCCCCAACTTGGTATGAGATGCAGCAGTTTCATCATTTCTAAATTTAGATGAAAACTAGGCAAATAGGGCAAATTGTGTTAAATTTGACCAAAATTGCATCTCCAAGTATGCTCTGGTAAACATTTGGTATAGTTATGGGTCCTATTCTAGACCTGGAGGCATCTGTTATCCCTACCAAAAAGAAAACTTGAGACCCATTTCTCTGGGAGCAGTGAACAATTTTGATTTTATATACTTAAAGAGGCATAGTCATTTGAATAGGTCATCTCCAGAACCGCATATTTTACCGAAGTGGTCAAATTTTGGTATCTGAAAAAAAAGCTACATTTTTCTCATTGACCCTGTGGAATCTTAGGGCTAAAGGATGTTGGGATTCATTGAATGTTATAAGCGAAAAGTGCCCAATTTGGTGACCCAAGTACACAGCTCTATATGGGCTTAAAAAATCATGTTTTTAGCTCTCACATCAAAATGGATTGAAATATAGAAAATATAGGCACGAAACTTTACAGATGGGATTTTGGGAGTGGAATCCTTCTAGCAAGATGAAAAAACTTTATATACGAATCGGGCAAACCCCTGTTAAGAATAGAGCCTTATACACTTCAAATTGCAGCTACACCCTAAAAACAATGGGTTCATTTTGGGGGTCATTTATGGGTATAGTCAATATGCACAATGATACAAAAAAGTAGTCAATTTGACCACGCAACGGGTCAACTGTGACCTTTAGTGTACAAAATGGACTACTATTCAGAGTAGTGGCATACTTGACTAGTAACCTGGCAAAAGACCCGAAAAAAAATGACCCCGGTGTTTTTGTTTTAAGTGGATCTTTGAGACAAGATTAGGTGTTACGCATGCTCCAGAGCATCAGCCACTAGCTGCAACTCGAAGTATGTCATGCTCTTTAGGTTGCTGGGACACATTCCGTCCATTTCAATCAATGAAATTAAAGGTGGTAACCTGATCACGGTCCGATTTTCCATACGATGTTTTCTCCCTTACATGGAAGCTTATTACCAAAACATCTAATTTCAAATATAAATCCATCCAGCTGTTTTGATAGTAGATGCAAAAATGTGTTCTAAATTGACCCATAGGATGGTGTGCTTTTAATGTGATCAACCACTTCTGGATATTATCAAAAAGGAAACATTTTCTGGGCCTTGCATTTCACTGCGAATAAGCAAAATATGAGCTTTCTTTTGATACTAAAATCTCAATTTTGATGGGGTAAAGCATGGGGACGAGGTTGTCGATCAGGTCACCCACCTTCAAGTTTCCTTAGAAAACCATTGAATGTGCCTTTAAATGCTAACCTTCTAAATTGTATGAACCAAAATTGATTGTCACAAAACATTGTTCTATCAATGACTTCAAATAGTAAAGCAGACAGAATCATTTCGTTATTTAGTTCAATTTTTCACATTTCAAATATCATTTCCTTCAAACCTCATATCCTGCTGGCTACTTAATAAAATAATAAGTATACATTGTTATTTAGGACCCTATGGACATTTTGCCCATATAATTGGTAACCATATATGCAATTAACCACTGATCCAAATTAAACTGAATATTTGCTGGAACATAACAATCTTGCCATCAAAACCACAAACTACATACATAACTACAATAACTACATACATAACTACATCCATATATCTGAATCCCATCATTCCCTGCTATGTCAAGAAAGTCAATTACAGTTAATCACAGCACGAAAATGCAGATGATAAATTTTGCTATGAAAACACTGCATGTAGCTTCAATTACTAACCTCAGTTATTATGATATGTGGAGCTTAAAAATACATTCAGTGTAAACATTTGTAAGGTCAAAAAAAGGCCCATCTCAGAAAAAAAGGGAACACTAAACAAAATGCAATTTTGTTTTTGTTGTTATCAAACAAAGGTAAAATGTGCTGGACCCTATATTTCTTTTGTTAATGCTTTTTTTCTCACTTTGGTGAGGGGGAAATTTCTCCATTTCTTATGTACAACCAATTAATTTTCAGAAACTGTAAACAACCCACATTTGACTCAACTATGTCAAACCTGCCTTCTTTTGGACAAGCAACTTTCAATTTGGAAGATAAGTTTGACGTGTTGAAACTATGCCATAAAAGATAAGCATGACATACTTCTTACAAGTGTTGTGAACTTAAAAATGGTCATTGAATGGGGCTGTATTCTAATGTTGCATAAATTGTTTGCACAGAATATACATGCATTTGGCTTGTTGCTGCATAATGGCCGTGCCATTATTCACAAAAATCCAACCTTGCAAGTATTGATTTCTGACATTTTCCTTGATCCAAATACAGCCAGATATTATAATTGGAATTGTTTGATTTAGAGAACTCTGTCAAAAGTTACAAAATATGGAATTTGTATAAATTATCAGTCTGGAAGAAAACACTTGGACCCTCTCAGCAACACATTTTTCAAATGATACTTCACCACATGCAGGAACACTCCCACTGTAACAGACATCGTTCAAATTCCATTTACTAACAAATTTGGCCCATCAAAACTCCTTCAAAAGTGAACCACCATCGATCATATTGCTATTAAACCATTTTTTACAGATTTGATTGTGTTTCAATATCTTTTGCTCAACAGTCACTTTAAAGCAAGCCCCATTATTACTTCTTTCCAAATATGACTGCACAGATCAATCAAGAACAGAGTATCATCATTACAAAAACCTCCAAGCACATCAGACAATGTGGTTTCCGATACTAGCATTTCTCCAATTTTTCCCCAGCAGGCCTACGTGCATCTAGGTGAGAGCCCCTAACAGCTTTCATCAGATGCAATGTGCTAGATAGAGTGGGAGGCTCCCTAACACAGGTGCATCAATACCACCTGATTAATTTACCCATATTCCCGATATATCTTTTAAAGGGTAATATCCCAGTCTTGATGTACAGTGAGATGTCTGGGGCAATCAGTAGACAAATTGTGCTGACTTAAGTTTCAATTGCTCATCAACAACTGATTAACATTTCCGCATAGCATCATGTGTACATTAATCAGATCAGGGACTAATGTACTCAAAGGATATCCGAAGCATTACCAGCACTGCGCTGTTTTAATACCCAGAATGCACCAGTAACTTAAGGGTGCATTTTTGTTATCCTAGCACCTTCATTTTCATTTATTTTTCAATAGATATCGTCGAGAGGTTATTTCCAAAATTCCAGTTGATTCTGATGATGTGTTTTGATGTTATGACTGAGCAAATGTCTGTATCACAGCATATCACATTGCCCCATAGGCCCACTGTGTTATAATTTCTGTCTAGTTTTGCCATTAGTTTTGATAATATTCAGGCCTAATTTCACTTAAAAGCTGATCACAGGCACCGAGAGCAACTGGAAATTAGCTTCGGTCCAGGGTTGATTTGGCTGGGGATTAGGCGCATCATCATGAACCGACATGATGAAGATCGCACAAAATCTTTGTTAAACCAGAAGTCAAACTTCCCGATAAATGAGAGTGCTAACAGACGTAATTATTTTCTGAAAGCAAATTTGGAAATCCACTTTCAGTGTAAACGCCTAATTAATTTATGCTAACCCTCAGTCGTAATTTTAAAATATAAAATTTTTCTTTAGTGTAAACATGCTTATTATTTCATGTATCACAGCTAAGCTGGCCTGCTGAGGTGGATAAAATGTGTAGCAATGCCTTAAAGGGGTACTACCCGATCTCCAACCTCGACCCCACCACATACATCATCAATCCCGAGCATCAGTAGAAAGCTTGTATTTTTCTAATTTCACAGGTCTGCAAAATATTTTGGCTGAACTTGGTCCCATTTAGAAGTTACAAGTATAAATATGGGTTGCTTACGGTTACCGGAAATTATCAGTACAGTAATCTATAGGCTATTGTAATACACTACCATAAAATTACCATCACACATTAAAATGATATGTCAGATTCAAATTTTTGAATTAAGGGTATGTTGGTGATGGCCTTTCCTATGAAACAAAGAAAATTATAGGTTGCAATTAGGTGGGGCACCTTAAAGCCAAGAAATGTAAAATGATGAAGATGCAATGGGGGCACCCTACCCTACCGTTAATTGAACAGCTTTCTACTAAAGTCTTGAAATCCCCTGAGCTGCTGAGGCAGTCGTGCTCTAGCAAGATCATGGCTGGGTGAACCTATTAGCAAATATCAATGTACAGCCAATCTTTCAATGTGTCTCAATATGGCTAGTAATGCATTGCATATTACTAATAATACAAAGCTGACTTCAGATGATGGCGGACAACCCTTATTCAATGTGGTAACATTTCCACACATATCAAAATAGGTATACTGTATAGTATACCGACTGCAAACTGCAATGATTTTGGCAATTGGGAAGCTAGCCATGGGTGGTCACCACCACATTCAAAGCATTTTTTTTCTGTTATCCATAAAACAACCAACCATTATAGGTTATACACCACTAACCAGTTTGCCGTAAGGATAAAAAATCTAGGGTGGTCTACTTTCTTGTATGGCATCTGAAAAAACTGCTTTAAAATGTCTGAAAATGCACTAGTTATATTAAGAAAGTGGTATAATTTCACATAATTTCATGATTTACATGGTAGACTGGTATGTTTTCTCAAATTAAATGGCATTGGACAGCAAATAGGAGGGAATTTATTCTGCACTCCTCAATTTCATCTCAATTGGCCCACTATGCACCTTAACTATACATCATCTTGTGCTGGGCGTTTTGATGTACTCTGAGTACTCCTCAATTTCATCTCAATTGGCCCACTATGCACCTTAACTATACATCATCTTGTGCTGGGCGTTTTGATGTACTCTGAGTACTCCTCAATTTCATCTCAATTGGCCCACTATGTGCCTTAACTATACATCATCTTGTGCTGGGCGTTTTGATGTACTCTGAGTTCAGTGATTCATAACTGAACAATGTTTTGATCACCATATATTGAAAATTTATTCATTTAGCTCGTACTTTGGCATGATATTGTTGTATTTCCTCTGTGAGAGTTTTAAATGTGAAAGAAACATGCTCAAAGTTGTCAGTTTTTTCCATAGGCTACTGTGTATTAGTGAGTTAGTAGTGTTACAGGGGAGTGAATTGGTGACTTGGGACGAATTCAGTATTCTGCCACCACATCTTCAACATGCAGTTTATTCTGTTGAGGCTGCCAAATTCATAGGGTGGTGGCACAATACAAAATTCTTTCTGTTGACTTTCCAACTACAATGGTTTCAGCATGAAAAAAATGCAGCTTGATAACATTATAGGCCTATACATTTAGATTTTTTGTCAAGATTTTTATGCATTTAACAAATTATGGTAACATCTAAATTTAGTATTTCTTGGCCACCCACCTCTCCCCCATCTTATAAGCTTGACTGGAAAAGCCTGAAAGAGTGACTATGGACCGTGCTGAAGTCGACCAAATAGAGCAGGAGAGACCCAAGAATGACTAAGTCATTCCTTCTTCTAAGGGTAATCTCACAATCTCACACAGCATGCTAAGTTAACTAAACTAATACCCAATTTGTTCTTAAGACTATTTTACACCCTGGAGATTATAATAAACAAACACACGTACCATGAAGGTCCGACACTACTGTGTTTGTTGGCTGAAGGTGGCTCCATCCTACAGGCATCCACAGCCCAGTTCAACACCAAATCCTTGCTACTGGGCTATACTTAAGATCCCAATGCTATACTGCTCTGAGGTCGTTTTCTGTTTTAACTGCCATGCTAGAACGTGTGCTGGTGATGACACGCTTAACTCTACAGCTGAACTTAAGGAGGGTTGTGAGAGGAGTTTTGAGTGTAGTGCCAATATAAACACTTACCCCTACATACAAGAGCCAGGACTTCAATGCTACTAATTATGGTTTTTGTGTGTGTTACACCCCTCGTGAAAACCTAATCTTTTAACAAGATTTTTTTAAAGTATGCCTCCCTTTTGCAAATTCATCTTATTGGGTGAATCGCATGGTTGAACCATTATAATTTCTTTCACACAGGAGGTAATTAATCAATGCCAAAGGATAAGGAACATTAAATACCTTTGCATGAAAATTATAAGATGATAAAGTTAAAACAACCAAACACTGATTTGTGCTGTTACTAAAATTCATAATTGAGTAATGCTAATGTGATTTGTACCAAAAATGAAACCAGTTAATAACCATCATACATGCTTACTCCCCTTCAAGGTGATATGGGAAAATCAATCACCAATTAAGTGCAATGAACTGAAAATCTGGCGATGTCAGATCATGAACTATTACCAGTGCCAAGTGAGTGGTCCCTACCTTACTCACCTCTTCTGCTTTTTTAGCACTAAATATAAAAATTCCAAGTATTATATAAAAATTCCAAGTTGTCCCAAGGCATAGGAGTCAAACTTTCAAATGAATAGAAGCTTGATACGATGTTAAAAACTTTGGCATTCTGTTGGCACTGCAATAACTCATCCTGATAAGCTACCATACCACTATATCCAGTTTTTCTTTAATCACCCAAAACAATCTAAAAGTGCCATTTATTTGAACTTGAAAAAACATAATTTATTACCTTTTGGAAAAATGGTGAGAAAACAATGAAATCTAAAGCTTTGGATGTCAACTCGGAGGGCATATAACCAATCAAAAACAACCTATAATGTCACTCCCTCTTGGCGCAATCTTCCTAAATTTTGTCTGTCATTTCAGCTTCTTGTCCTACACCCACTGGCAATGTGATGCAAATATGATCATAGTTCTTTACCATTGCTTTTAATATTGCAATAAAAAGATGTTTTTCCTGATATGTTTGCAAGAATCCAATACCAGAATGTACCCAAAAATGCTGGTGTGTTTAACACTATGGGTAAAGTGTCATTTACCTCTATTTTGTGAGATGGGGCTTTTCAGATGTATTAAGAGAGTCAATCAAGTTGTCTGGGAGACCTTAGGGGATTAATTTCACACCGAACCAGTGACAGGAAAAGGCCTATGAGGGATTTTAACCAATGGAGGGGAAAATCTACAAGTGCAACCTGAATGCAATTCAGGATTTGTACGCGATTAAACAAAAACAAACACAACTAAATGGCTGAAAGCCTATCACAATATTGGCTTTTTAACAGTTGAATGGGTGCACTTTTTGGCTCCCAACAACCTGGCCTGGTGTAGTACTTTACATAGCAAATAAAGTCACCAAAGTCCAAAGCAAATGAGTATATAACCACCAATCACGTGCCTGCGGGTTGCGTTTAATTAAAACCCAGAGAAAATTTCATCAACTTAATTCCGGGCGTCATGATTGGAGGATCAGTTGGCAATTTAACGGAGGGTAGTCTCCAAAACCAACCCAGTGCAGTGTAACTTAGTCCAGAACTTAGCACTCTGAAATGATGGCCTTTTTTTTTTGGTAGTGTATCCAAAATGGGGGTAATGCCCCTATGAGGTCCATTCACCTTCCAGCTGCACTCCTCCAACCACGAGTAAATAAAGTTGTCATTTAACACCAGTGTTGCATATCCCAGTTCCCCTTGACATGTTAGCCCCATGCCTGCACCCTCATTTAAAGAAGTCTAGGTATGTATGCCAGTGCTTGAGGCCGATGAGTACATTTTGCTGAAAGCCCGAAACCTAATCGCTTATGTACTGAATGTTACTTCACATTCGACGCACTAATACTCTGGGAGAGTGAAATCAGTCTACCGCTACTGTGACTCTATTTTGCCTGTGGTGGGCTAATTTGATGAGATTATTCACAAACTGGGAAAGGAGCATTTCTTGGCACCCAGAAGATTTTTGGCTTGCTTGCCTGTCTAGTAAAACTGATTTCTCAGTTAGCATCTAAAAAGGTTTAAAGTAATGGAAAGCCAAAAATACAGAGTAAAGGCCTAAAAGTAAATTGTTTGATTGCCTGATCCTATTTTTTGATAGGAAGCACCAACATTTGAAAGTTTAGTGTGCAAATTTTGCAAGTCTGAGCAATTTTTTTTTAAATTATGGAAAAAAAATGCACCCATAGCACACAATTTGGGTGTTTCTTGAATCAAAGGAAAAGCAATTACCAACTATTTTTGTATCATCTACAATCTGTCAATCCACAAACCAAGCATTAAAGCTGTACGAGACATAATTAAAACAGTCACAGTCAAACTTGTATGTAAGTCTCTATGCAGATGTCTACAAAAGATGAATGTAATTTCATCAAACCTAAAAATCTAAAAATATATTCCCTCCAAAACAGAGACCCTAGTTTCTATATTATTTCAAAGAAAAAGCTAAAATTTTCCACATTGTAGAGGATATTAAAATTAATTGATATCTGTACCTTTAAGGGGGCTGGCTAACATCTTCTTCATTCTCTCCAACAGGGAACAATCTTCACTGTTTACACTAACACACTATGATAAACACTGGAGGTGGTGATACATTATACCTTTTATAGTGTATGTAATAACATGTCTCACTCTAAAAAGCAACACAATACCGATTACCCAGCTGCTTCATGTGGAATATTCATATTTCCACCCATGTTATTTCAACAATCCCATAGGCTTTCTAAAAGTGTTTTGTCTACACGTGTTGGGCACACTTGTGGGGACTCTAGGGGTGTTAGTACAAGATAAAGTGTCATTATCACCCCTCATTTTTTTCCTCGACATTGTTACATGATGTATGTTCACCCTTTTAGCTAAAGTGCAGAGTACTGGGGAGAAACAAACATACGAGTCCACAAGTTCTATTTGATCTGAAGCAAACCTGGATTGCTGATCATAAAAATTTGCTCCCAGGGCACATGCCTAGTGCTGAGGAAGCTCGAGTAAATTGGATGCCAAATTGCGCAGTTTGTGAGAATATTAGTGTGTAATTTTCCTCGACCCAATCCATCAGTGAGTTCCTATCATGTGGGATTGGCTGGTTCTGGTTTCATTTGGTTTGTTTTAATCCTTACTACCTGAAAGAAGTATAGTGTTAAATAATGACACTTTAGTAGCTGGCAAAAAATTATCTTGAAAGATTCCATACTAGTATTGCCACGCACAAGTCAGTGCGGAGTGATGCCAAATGGACTTTCTGCGCTGATTATAAAGGTGGTGATTAATGTGTGTAATTTGTAGTTGGGGGCAAGCGCTTCAAAATTGCCAATAAGCATCTCATATACACTATTCTGCATGCAATGAGTTAACTCTAATATGGATGAAATATTCAAAAGAGTTTTGATAAAATGGTCCTTTTTTTCATCTTTTGCATTCATAATGGTCTGATTTTAAATAGAGTGGGACACAAAACTGAAGGCGGTTGGTTAAATGTTGTGGGCAACGACCAAAGTATATCCATCAACTTCAGATCATGTTATAAATTTCCAACTTCTTAATAATAATCTGCTGATTTTGCTCTTCTAAAAGCAACCTGTACCCTAAATATAATATAACCATTCATTTCTAACTCTTTGCTACATCCATCAAAGGCTGAAACTGATAAGAACCTAAAAAGTCAAAATAAGGAGCGGGAGAAAATGTAGGAAAAAGGGGTGATTTATGAACACTTAAAATTTGGGGTTTATGGTAAAGGCCCATATTTGCACTCCAGTAGGCCAATAGTCAGGGAATGTGCAAGTGTCTTGTCCCCACCTCTAAAATCCTGTGTACACAACAGGATGATGAGATAAAAAGATAAAAGAGGATTAAGAGGAGGACATTAAAATGCAACTTTACACCCATTTTGAAAACAAAATTATAATGATAAATATCTCTGCATATGCAGGCAGAGAAACTTTGAAACTCATGCTTAATCAGCCCCTTTTTGCCTGCTAACCAGGAAATGTTCACCTCCAAGCACAGTCAGTCCTGAGGTCACAGTGACACAATTGATAACCGTAGAAATTGTTGTACGAGGTCAGAAGGCATGGATTTGCACAAACACAAAAGACACGCGTCCTGGCTCTTTGTTTGATTCCCCACACAGGTCTGTAGTGCAAATCAGTGATGTTTTTCGCCATGTTAAAGTATAGGGGAATTCATGTTCAAACTGGCAATCTATGAACTAACCGTGGCCTTCGCTTTCTCAAAACAGATACAGCTTCACGTGCACAGACTTTTTTTACAGATAAGATGTCCCTTTATGATTTGGTCAACTTAAAATGATGTGGGGCTCCTGAATTTGCCAAGACCACGCATTATTTAAACACATTTTTTTCACTTTCATCCTTGTTTTTTCAACCCCAAAAATATTATAATTATAATTATACCATCTGAGGTATGAAGTAGACTTTTAGCAACATTTCTGCAATATTTGTAAAATGAAACAACGTATTTACGAGCCCCAAAAACGAAGTTGTTTCAAACGTTTTCTACCAACTGGAGAGGTCAGTGCTGCACCATTGTTTTCATGTGAAAAAGAAAATAAAGCATGCCAGCGTGACCTGCTGTCTCACTGAGCAAGAGAATCTCCCTCAAACCCACCTCCAACTGGGAAAATCAACCTCAAAACTAGGAAATTGCTCCCTCTATAACAAGAGATTATTCTTGGAGCCTAGGGTGAAAAATAATGATTTTACAAATCGCAGATAAAGTATTGGCTATGTTATGACTGAGGACTAAGATCAAGGTAAGGTTTAAGGTTGGTAAAAAAGGAAAAGATTATGTTTCAGGACTCAATGTTAAGATCATTAAATAATATGAGGAGAGTAATAGCAAGCCAAAATGAAAGTATTGTGCAAATTGCGCTATCTTAATAAAATATTGAAATTTCCTTCTCCGTAACAAAAGGAACCCGACTAAACCGTGCACTTTGCAATAATCGCCTGTCAGCGGATTTCCCATCATTAGCCTGTAATGTAATAACTCTGATCACACAATGATTCTGCATATCCACAGCTTCTACTGTGGAAATTTTCCTGCCGATGCAAAGTTTAAAGAATACCCATCAGCTATCGCTGCTGCTGCTGCGGACTTTCAACAAATTGAAACCGGACCCAATACCATTAGAAAACAGACCTACGGCATCCCTTGCTTTAGACCAGATTATCCAAGAAGTTTTATATTCTTCTGCGTGCACCAATACCTTTCTTCTCACTCTCTCTCTTTGCAATAAATGACACCTTTTTGGGTGATTGAACTTGTAGTTCATGTGAAAGTCATACCCTGACTAAGGGATCACTCAGAAAATTAGTTTTAATCAGATACATATGCTTCCCTCACTGGAATACCTATGTCTAGTAAGCCATCTTTGCCAGCAAATGGAACTTAATGAAGGAAACTTACAACGTTGAAAATTGCAACAAATCATAGGCAATGTGATATTCAAATAAACTTGAAATGAAAATGGCTTCTTAAAAATGAAGGGGTAAAATGTTCCTATCCTTTGGCAGAAGAATGTTATAATTTTTGATACCCATCTCTTAAATACGAGACTCTTACTTTCATAATGATGATAATTAGCAAATTCCAAATATCTTTGCAGATATCACAACTTTTAGTCAAGTTTTAGTCTAGATGTCACCATGTGCCAGGCAATGCACTTAACACAATGAGGTCTGCCACTGTTCTATCAGTATCCCTGAATGGCTCATTATGTGATATAACATAATATAACCTCCGAGTAACCAATCAAAATAGACCTTTTATATATCTGTATGCACCTTTTAAGTTTTTTCTTACCATGTCTCTGATAGGCTAAATGTATCATAAAACCAATGAAATTGGCCAGTAGATCTACTAACAAGGTGACAAATGGATGGTATGGACCACAATAGATGACCAATTCCACATCCTGCTCCTATGTTGTTGTCAATCATTGTTGTTGACATGTGCTCTGATTGGCTTGAGCCTAGCCTTTGGATCGGACATGTTCACTTTATTAGGATTTTCAATAGGTTCAAATATACCATCACTTAATGAGTCATAACAACATATGTTGTTCATGTGAAGACATGCATTTACATGTTTTAACTTATTTAAAAGTTCTATTTCAATCAGATTTGCCCTATTCATATTGCCCATAGACAACTGCAGTAAACAAAAGTTTGGAGCACAGCTTTTATTACAAAATCTCAGATAATTAAACCATTCTATTCATTCAAGATGAGAATTTGGACATGTGCAAGCAATACCATCATACCAACAAAATCTCAAATTGAGGGCACTTCTCTCCCAAAATCCCTTACTATATGCCTTTCAATTCAATCTTCAGCTTACAGGTCAACTTTATGCTTTCATAGGTGTGACTGTTCACAGCAAAAAAAAAAAGTTAAAGGTGCATTTTATGATTTCAGCACTTTCGGTTTTATTCATTGTTCACTAGATATCCTTGAGAAAAGCTCATTCGCAAAATTTGAGTTGATCCCAATCTTGCGGTTTTGTGTTATGAGCGATTGCTTGTTTCCCATGGTCCCATAAGCCACTGTGCTATAATTTCTGTCTGTTTATGGACAGAAAATACAAAATTGTAAATGCCTTACAGATACGACTGAATTGCGTTTAAGATTAGGTACATGTGGATTACTAAGGCTAACAGTTCAGATGATATAAAAATCTCAACTTTTTTAGGTAAGTCGGGAGGACGAGGTTGTGGATCACAAAATGCCCCTTGAAGACCAAGCTCACTTGTGTTATCCAATCAGGGAGCACATCTACTTGGAATTGTTCACCAAATTCTGTCCCAACTAATACAACTTTTATTCCATATGTTAACCCTTCTGTAAATCTATTTTGAGATACTACTGGAGGTATTTCTTCCCCAATTTCTTCTTGTGCTTGCTGCATAAAATAACCTCCATAAATACACTTGAATGTAATGGATTGTGGCAAAACCCTGTTACTCTTTTCAAACACCATCAATTCAATCACAACCATACTAACCTAAGCAATATATTTCAAAGACGGGATGGATGGTTTCTGATGTGACTGAAGCTTTTTTTATTCAAGATTGGAAAAGATCAGTTCAGTGTGAGATTATTGAATACCAACTCCTTCACAAGGAATAACATTTTGGTAGTCTAAAGTGACCCAACAGGTCATGCCCATGGGTTTGTTATTAGGATGGGGGTATTTCTGTCAACACTTTTCAACAGAGTTGTCTCTCAAACCTTGCAGAAAGAAATGTCAGAGTAAGATTTACTGGAAAAAGCTTGGAGAAATAAAGTGGTGAAGAAAAGGAGAAACAAAGAATAGGAATGGGGCATGCAGACTCACACACAAAGAGGAAACAAAGATATGGGCCTATTACTATTATGTCAGGAAAAAGTGCATATTGCAAGTAGATTTTTTCATCTTTCCATTCTTTCCTTCAAAGGTTCACATTTTGACTCAAAGCACCTTAAATTTTCCCTCTTTCTTTAAAATAGCAGCTTGACATTGAAGAAAAACAGGATTATACTACCATACCGATAAAAATATTTTTCAAGTTTTATTTTATCAAGGTGCTTAGGAATAATGCCAGAAGTGATAGTTTCAACCTGTATTTTGCTAAAGAGGTTATGAAACTACCAGACTGTGCCAGAGTCTAAGAATCTAACCCTAAATGGCCATATTTAAATCCACTTTGGTTTGTCATTTCTGTAAAATATCTAATCTAAAATAGTAACATTTATATATAAAAAGATGTTTAAAATATCACCGACAATTGACAAAATTTTGTACTAGTCTTCTAAACAGACCATGAGGCACTGTATTTGTGTGGCATAAAACACAGAAATTCACACCTCTGGTTATTATTCCAACAAAATTGACTTCACTCAATATGTTCAGTTACATCACCAGATGTGACTCACTGTAGGATATAGGATTAGGAACCGTACCAATTCCACTTTCTGTCCCTCCTCCCTTCTTTTTCTTTCATTTGTTCTTTCAATATTTCTTCCTTTCTCTTCATTCTTAATTTTTTACTTTTTTAATTCTTTCATTCTTTTCTTTGTTCTTTCTTTGCCAAATTTAGTATTAATTGCATTTTCTTGGAATCAAGTATATATGGAAGTAAATAAACTGTGCTTTGAAAGAGCTATTGCAATTTCATCATTTCAAGTCCACAATATTCTGTTTATTTTTAACACAGAATACTGTGTAACAATCAGTCACAAAAGTAGCTAACCTACAATCAGATTAGTTTTCACTCAATTAAACTTAATTTCATGCTTAAATCTAATGAAAGGCATAATGAGACAAAGTCTGTTGCACTGTGCGAGACAAATTCTGTTGTACTGTGCAAGACAAATTCTGTTGCACTGTGCCAGACAAATTCTGTTGTACTGTGCGAGACAAATTCTGTTGCACTTTGCAAGACAAATTCTGTAGTACTGTGCGAGTCAAATTCTGTTGCACTGTGCGAGACAAATTCTGTTGTATTGTGCAAGGCAAATTCTGTTGTACTGTGCGAGGCAAATTCTGTTGTACTCTGCGAGGCAAATTGTTGTACTGTGCGAGGCAAATTCTGTTGTACTGTGTGAGACAAATTCTGTTGTACTGTGCGAGGCAAATTCTGTTGTACTCTGCGAGGCAAATTGTTGTACTGTGCGAGACAAATTCTGTTGCACTGTGCGAGACAAATTCTGTTGTACTGTGCGAGACAAATTCTGTTGTACTGTGCGAGACAAATTCTGTTGCACTGTGCAAAATAAATTGTGCTTGTTAGAATCATGGCACTCGCAACATGCCAAATGGTATCTTGAATCTTAGATGGCCCCTCACTAACAGTACCTAGGTTCTTCAGGATGTTGTGTATCATGCAGTATAGATTACTATTTGATGACACTAGAGATGATTAAGAGACATAGAATTGGTCTGGTGATACATGTGATGCTCGTTGTTAACTTTTGAGTGATTAACACAAAAGGCTTCATTTGCAATCTGGTTACCTAGCTATGCATGCTCGACAGTTGATTATTACAGTTTAAAATGCTCATTCCATATCATTAATACTGTTACTACATTAGATTTGCTTTGGCTAAAATATCAATACTCTGTAAAATAACTATTATTAGAATCAGAACACAAGTAGACTTTTTAAGCTCAATCTAAATTTAATATACTACCTTAGGTTGGCTATATAGTTTGTGTTAGGTCATGCTGTAAATTTATTTGGTGTGGGTACATAATAGTGGTAAGGGGTAAAAGATTTGAATGTGATAATTACAGCGGATAATAACGAGGGACAGTGCCACAAAAGCCACAACTCCATTTTTGGCAAAAATGAGATAAGAATTGATATCAAAATTGTCAGTAAAACACAAGCTCTCCAGTAAAAATAAAGATGAAGCTCCATCTCCATTAGCCTTTTTGGAGTATGGTAAACACTGCACATCCAACTGCAAGTTCTTTGTATTTCCTGGGTTTTTCCCAAACTGAACTACACTTTCTCCTTAAGGGATGTCTATGCTGACATCACAAGTCATAAGGCAGCCATTTTAAGGTGACGATTCCCACAGGCCGCCGTGTAAACTGGTACAAAATGCATGATATTCTTACCTTAACCATTAGTTAGGAAATAACATGTGCATTTTGGAATGCCTATTCGTTTCACTTATAAAAAAAATCCCAAGAAATGGCCTAAAAGGCTGCCAAAAAACCAGTAATAATTTTTTTTTCACTTCCAAAGAAACTATGCACATTGGAGTGCTGAGCATCGCGAAGTGACACAGGGAAACAAGGGCCAATGATAAAGGCTAAGCACCGGCAAGTGACCCAGATGAGTTAACATCCCTATTATATATCAAAATGAACTTCTCCCTCTAATAATTGTCAGGCATGCTTAAAAAAAGCTAATTGAAGTCGATGGCTAGTGAAATCTAGTGAAATGGACACTTAGCAACTTGAGGCTCAAGTGTCTAGTGACACACATATGGATTCACACCAGTAAATAACATGAGAAACAGGTAAGTCCAGCCCCCACTGCAAATGAGGTGGGGTTTTTTTTGGTGACCCTCGCCTAAGTATACCCTAAAAACTGAGAGAAATAGCGAGATCTGGTTGCAAATCACGGTTGCTATCAATATTAAGTATAAAATCTGTAGGAATATCAAAAAAAGGTTGTCACTGATATGTTATTTTGATCCGACAAACCAATTTTAACCGTATTCTTACAGGGAAACACCTGACTGAAAAAGTGCTGTGACCTCCAGGGTCCACGGTGCATGCTAGTCTTCACGGTCCAGTAGCTCGAAAATATTGGGGATAACTACCCTAATTTTATGATTGATTGGGTAGGAAATATGATGATCTTCAAGCAGAATGTTAGCTTTAAGGTCTGAGATGTTCCATTGAGGAGAAAATGGCATTTTCATCTCACCCATTTTGTATAGGAACGAATGGGACCGTTATTTAGTGGTGTGAAACCATACGTAAGTGGGAGATTTTCAAAATAGGACAAATTGAGATGTGTCTTTGTGTCACTGACAATGCCTCGATATACATGTACAACCTTAAAATAGTTTCAGCAATTTTCTACAACAATTTTTTGGAGAAGTTAAGATCATAATTTTCGTAATAATTTACAAAGGCGTATTTGTCCATCATGCCATTTTTTTTTTCATGAATGTAGTTCATATGTTGTTGGCTGAATAACCCTGAATGACTAGCAAACTGTTATTTTTTTACTTCTATTCTAAAAAAAAATTCTGAAAGATCCTTATACTTTCCACAAGTTTTTGAATTATTCATTTTCAATTGATTCACTTAAATCACTGTATGCACCAGTCTACAATTTTGCCTTTAAAGGTGCAAAGAAAATTGACATAACAAGTGTCCTTAAAATTGTGAAAATGTAAAGCTTTCTATAAAAAAAACATATCTCCATCTGAAAGGATTAAGGTGAGAATTATTTCTTTGGTACAAAAAATTGTGAAATTTATCATTTCCTATTGGAACAAATAGGGAATTTAAACTAGTTTTATATTAAAATATAAGCATATAAAATCACCTTTTGATTTAACTTTTAAGACATTTCTATAACCCCCCCCAAAAAAAAAAACTTTTTTTTTTTTTTTTTTTTATAACCCTGAATGACTAGCAAACTGTTATTTTTTTACTTCTATTCTAAAAAAAAATTCTGAAAGATCCTTATACTTTCCACAAGTTTTTGAATTATTCATTTTCAATTGATTCACTTTATTTTTATTTTATTTATTTATTTATTTCAGACATATTTAAAGAGGGTAGCCGAGATCAGTGAACCAGCACTGCTTTACACAAGGGCCCTCTGTACAAATAACATCAGGAAAATACAATACAATATAAATTACAAAATACAGAGATTACAGTACATATAAAATACAATATAAAAAGCTAAAAAATGGAAATAAGTTAGATTAAATAGTACCTAGACATAAAATATACACTGTAACACCCCTGAGTACACATAGCACCTCAAAAATAACATATTCCAACCCCCCAAAAAAACAACCCCATATAACTTAGCACCATACCCAAAACATGCAACTTGACAACATACACACTCACACACACACACACACACACACACACACCAAATTTTTTTTTTTTTTTTTTTTGGAACAAATAGGGAATTTAAACTAGTTTTATATTAAAATATAAGCATATAAAATCACCTTTTGATTTAACTTTTAAGACATTTCTATAACCCCCCCCAAAAAAAAAAACAAATATTGAGTGTCTATTCTATATGAAACCACTTCATATGACACTATATGGATGCACTGAAATCTCTCATTGCACCTTAAAGCAACTTGCTATCTTCTATATTTTTCAAGAAATATCTGCCTGTCTGCACTTTGAAGTAACAAATGTCAGTGAATGCTTTGGCTTACACTATGGGATTTAAATACAAATTTTTCATAAGCAACCTGTCATCCCCTGTATTTTTCAAGAAATTTCTTCAATGCCTGTAGTTTGAAGTATCAAATATGTCAGTAGATGCCACACACACACTCACTACAGGCGTTCAATACAATTTTGTGTTGAATATCTGTCTAGGCACTCTAATGTAACTTGCAATGGGGTATCAATCACAAACATTAGACATATTGATACTTAAAGGAACTAAAATGACTGACATAAACGCATGTGAAACAAGATTTAGCTGCATGAGAACTATAGTAATGGAACTAGAGCATCAATAGTGCAGTAGGTCATCAGGATTCTTCAAATTTTCAGTCCAAATGGAAACTGCTGCACTTTGACAGCTGTGCTTTGTCATCACAAATGTACAATGTTGAAAGCTTGTAACAAAACATGTACTTTTCATTTTGCTAGAATGTTTAAACCTATGAGCAACATGTCCTGTAACTTCTGGCATGGCGATGAAGCAAACACCACTAACTCTTCATGGATGGATAAGTTACATCATTGGCAGGAAAACAACAACAGAAATGCCTTCAATACATAGGACCCGTAAAATGAAAATCCAGCATGATCTATTGAATAGCATGTGATCCCCATGCTGAGTTACTTTAAGATACCAGGCCCTAACATGTTTACAAACATTAGTGTTAACTGGTCTGTTAACCAGACATTGTTTTAAGAATAACTTCAACTGAAATAGTAATTTTGTACAAGTAAGGTTTCCTCTTTTGAGCAATGTTTAAATAAATGTGCCAGTTACCTTCTAATGCTTTTAAATAGGTCTGAGGAAAGAGCACACCTGTTCAACAGACCAATCAAGTTCCGTTTGTGCACAAGGACTGCCCAAACTATGTAAAATTGATCCCTGAAGAAAGAAGAGCGAAAGTGAAGGGCAGAGTATAAAATAAGTCCTGCAGGCTTGTACTTTCCTTTTCACATTTTCCACAGTTGAAGTACTTACATAAATTTGTATTTTGTGAGTCTGCTTTGAATTCCTTGTGTCAAGTTCTGCCTGTCCCTAAAAGCAACACCCTTCCTGCTTGAGGGCCCTGCTTAGGGGTCGATATAAAAATCTAAATAATTTTTAATAACTCTGCTTTATTTCTGAGGAGGAAGAGAAGGAAGAGGAAGAGAAGGAGGGGAGGAGAAGGAAGAGGAGAGAAGGAGGGGAGGAGAAGGAAGAGGAGGAGGAGATGATAGTATATTTTTAAAGTAGAATATGAATCTTGACATAATCATCAAGCAATTAACAAAATCATGTTTTGACAGTCTTTGTGAATACAAAATTATAGTCCGAAATACACAAACTATGAATACTGCATATCATCCATCATTGAGGCCTTATTTAAAAGAAATCATTTGGTTGGCAAATCCCAACCAACCCTAAAAAGACGAAGTTTGTGTACAATTAAAAACAATACAAAATATAAACACTTTTAATATGCATCTGACCCTTTTATCCAGCTCAATCCCAGTGTCAGCGACTTCAGGGTTTTAATTTTGTATCATATGCTAGTTAAATTTTACTTTGCAATTAAATAATTAATTTTTTTTTTTTTTCAGCATCTTACACTAACTAAACATTTTTTAGGGCCAGAATTAACTTAAGTCATTGATTTTCTATCTACAGTGTTAAACATGCACACAGCTATAACTGCTATTCTGTCAATTTAGCCATGTTTCATCTCTAACGAATCACATCAGTAGCTGTACAAAAACCTCCAATGGAAGCAATGCATTGTGGGAAGCTATTGAAATCTTCTCTTGGAACACCCATAAACAGTGCATATTAGAAAAATGTTCCAACAAATAATTGTCAATTCCTTTAATATTTCATTCCTGGTCTACTATCTTGGAAAATTCCTGCATAATCCATGTACTATTGTCCTGAAATTGACAAACATTACCCAAGCAACTGAATTAAAACTACTAACAGAGCGGCCGAGCTTTTGAAAAGTGCTCTAGTTTTCGAGTTACCCCTCCCCTCCGTACAACAAAACACAACCACCTTTATTGAAGGATAAATATATGAGATTTAAGAAAATGATGGTTGTGGTTGAAATATTTGGTGGCAGAGACCGAAAAATGCATTTTGGGCTGTAAATTAAGCAAAATTATTAGTTTTGTTATTTTTTTATAGTAAAAATATTACAATCTTATTTTTATGGTATCCTTTTTGTTATTGATATAGGTTTTATACATTGCATAGAGGGTTCAGGTAATATTCGTTGTGGTGACATGTGACAAAAAGGATGTTTTTTTTAGGAAAAAAGGTGATTTTGGGGCTAAATTCTAGACCCTTTATATATTGTATAAAAAAGAAATCTATAATATAAATGTCAGAGATTGAGGTATTGCATCATGATTAAAATTTGTTTTGCTAAGAAATTAATATATCTTGATTTTCTTAAGTTTTTAGCTCAAAATTGTGATTTTTTTTTACTCAAAAACGCCCCGGTCACCAAAATTTTTACCACAACCATCATTTTTGAAAATTATTTATTACTATCGTTCGAATAGAAGTGGTTGCGTTTTGTTGTACCGAGGGAGGGGTTGTCGACAATTTTGCAGTCCAAACCGCTCCACTATACAGCAAAACCTCCATGTACAGCTGTACCCTTAATTTGACCAACTCTCCTCTGATTAAAAAACTACAAATTGGAAGTGTCATGAAGGGCAAGATAAATTCCTGCTGGCATAATGATACATATCTGTGCCTCCTCTATGAATCCTGAGGTCACAGGAAGAGACCGGTCGGTATAATTAAAGAATAACAGTATTTGAGGCCATTTCATTAAGAGCATCGTCCTGTCAGGGAGGCAATCACTCTAGTGCTATCTGCCAAAACACCTTAGGATCATTTTCAATGGCTCAATTGCTATCATTAAGTCTCTGCACTAGAATTTGTTATTGGAATCTTCTGCTTACCATAACAACTTTGAAATTTATGGTTTTCCTTGCAACTAATTTTACTCTGTTGGACTTTAAATTTTGTGGCATCAGTGCATACTGTAAAGATTGCAGAGTTCAATAGTAATCACAGTTTTACCAACGTCATACAATTCTGTTCATAACCTGTTTGCAAGATTCAATTTTTGCAATATTCTTAATGTGAAACGCTCATCTCATAAACTATTAAAATGGTGTATAACGTATTAAAGTTGCTACTTGATTTTTGAAGACATAAATCATAATAATTCTTTATTTTTATTTATAACATTCGGCATATGCCAGGCAGAACCCAATATTTCTATATGCATTAAATTGAAGGGACACCTTGAGAACACCTCGAGGACTTATGGGAAGAAGTCCAATTTTAGATGCAGGAGGAACCCAAAGTTCTCGGAGAAAACCTGCAAGGAGCCGAGGATGAGTATGGATCGACAACCAAATTCACATATGACACTGGCTCAACCAGGAATCAAACCCGGGCCACATTGGCGAAAGGTTGACCGCTACACTTGATCACTACACCCAATTCTTCAGAACTTGCAATTTTTTATTGATCTTTTGTTTGTTGCCCTGTTTCACAAGCGTATCCAGCTGTCCCCCGCACCCCAACTGCACCCCGAGGTATCCAGGTCTGGGTATCCCTTGTGTTTCTCACAGAGAACCCTGGTGGCAATTTGACACGCATTTCATGAGAACAGGTCGCAAGTTCATTTTTAAGAGCTATAAAAGGGCCTCAAATTGCTTTGAACTTCAGGCTTGACACACAACCTATATACCAAATGACAAGTATGCAGAGATCATTAATCGTAAGGGATGACACATCTTAAGGTGAGAAGAATCCTCATCAGATTACCTTGGATACTTAGACCAAAGATCTGCTTTAAGTACCACTAGTCCCATCAGAAATTATTTGCACACTTAAAAGTGTATTGAAGGTTTGGTTGGGTGGTGAGCATAGAGCAAGTCCACTCAATAGCACATAATAACGTCAACACTTTATCACATATCTCATCACAGGCGCCATACCCTCTGTCAGTGATAGATCCAACATCCATTACCATTCAAAGGGCAAAAAATATCACAGCAATTTGAACAAACCAAACGGTCAGGAGAGCAACAGACTGATTTCCACATTTCTCTTTTGGACCTTCTGCAAACTTTCCTTAGATTTTTAAGCAAGGGCATACGCTGTTGGTCTCTCTTTCAAGCAAGGACTTTGGGGGGACATATCTCGTATGCATTCATTTGATCGTGTAAATTAAACTTTTGACATTATTTTGTGTGTGGGTGTGTGTGTGTGTGTGTGTGTGTGTGCGATGTTGTGTGTGAATGAACTTGTAAAATACTCCAATCGGGGGACATTTTTCTTAGCCTAAAACATTACGTATCAGGGGAGAACTTTGACAACCGGGGACGTCCCCTATCTTTGTTTCTAGGACTTATACCAGGGGTAGCCCTATGTCTAAAAGTGCAAAATGCCTGACACAGGTTTGGGGGTGGGTAGAAAACACACAAAATTTGTGTGTTTCTGGCCCATAACCCTCTGATAGGGAACATGAAAACACACAAAACAAGCCTGAAACCCAGCTCGGGACATTTGGTGTGTCCACGATCAGTTAGGTTTCGGAATAGAGTCCCCATCGAACACACCACAACAAGAACTGGGTGTGTGTGTGTGTGATAGGGGTAGTGTGTGTTGTGTAAGGGTGTGTTGTGTGTGTGTGTGTGTGTGTGAGTGTGTGTGTGTGTGTGTGGGTGTGTGTGTTTCTTACAGAGGTACATTGTGGGAGTAAATAGAGGTAACAAAAGCTAAATTGTGGGCGTTTTTTTCATTATGGGAGTACGCCACACTGAATCTCTGCCAACTGGCTGTTTTGCGCCCTCTAGGGGGGGTAAGGTATAGGTCTAAGTATGGGTTGTGCCCACAGCGGTACACATGGATTTTGTATATTGCTGTGAGGGTTGTAAAAACTTATACAAAATAATCACACAGTGTATGAATTCCTACAAAACCACAATGCACGTATGTACCGATTTATACAACAAAAACACACAACTTGTGGGGTTATTCACAATTGTAACATCTTGTCGGTTGTGTGTGTGTGTGTGATTGTGTGTGTGTGGTGTGTGTGTGGGTGTGTGTGTGTGTGTGTGGTGTGTGTGTGGTGTGTGTGTGTGGTGTGTGTGTTGTGTTGTGTGTGTGGTGTGTTGTGTTGTGGTGTGTGTGGTCCTTGCAAGAGCAACGTTGTGGGGTGATTTGTACGTAGAAACGAAATGAACGTGTGGGTGTTGTTTAACATTGTGAGCTGATTCTGTCTTGACGTTTTGTGGTTTTTTTAAAGAGTTTACTATGTTACGATTTGATCCGTACGGTTATAGACTGCAATTAGTATGCGGTTTTATTCGTAAAAGTAAAAGATAGGGAAAAGCGGATTTTCATAGTTTAGTAAACTTTAGAGGCCTGCACGGTGCAATCCTCTTGTCTAAGAAATTGCAGAAATTTAGTAAAAAAAATTGGAAAAAAAAAAAAACGTGAAAAAAAAAAAAAATCATGTAAAATGTCTAAAAATACACGGTCCTCGGACGCTTGTGTCGCCTGCCCTCCGTCTCTGTGTGGAAGGAAGCTCAACTGACCTTTGACCTTGATGTGACCTGTGACCTCATAACAAATGAGGGATTGCATGTAACACTCCCATAAGCCAAGTTTGGTTCCAATTGCACTTTCAACTTCAAAAACTGAGGTCAATTTTACATTTTCAGGCCAATCTTACAACTTGACCTCACATGACCTTTGACCTTGGTATGTGACCTTTGACCTCATCAACAAATGAGGGATGTCATGTTGCACCTGTGACCCAAATTTGGTTTAAATCCATCAAAGTATGTGGATATTACAGGCAAATGTTAACCCTTTTTCACAACAGAGAAAAACAACAACAGACATCAACAGACAACAACAACAGACTACAGGGGACAAAGTGATCCCTATGTGTCTTTCTGCCTTAAGGCAGGCGACACAAAAAGTGTAGTTTTAAGAGAAAAAAATTGTTACTATATAGTAACAAAATTTGTTACTATATAGTAACGAAAGAGTGTTTTATTAAGAAAAAAGTAGAAAAAAAGTGTTTTTTTAAGAGATTTTTTAGTAAAAACCCCACAACGTAGCTCTTGTCTGTTATCTAGTATTGGGATTTATTCCATAAAAGAGTTGAAAGGAGGACTTTTTTTCCAGCTTAGTAACTTACAGGCCTGCAGCGCAACGAGAGCGCTAAGAAAAATGAGTAGTTTAGTAAAAAAAAAATGAAACTGAAAAAAATTGAAAAAAATGTCTCAAAAGTATCTTTTTAAGAGAAAAAAAATTGTTACTATATATAGTGGTGAAAGTGTTTTTTTTAAAGGAAATACTGCTAAAAAGTGACTTTTTAAGAGAATTTTTAGTAAAACCCACAATGTAGCTCCTGTAAGTATGTGTGCATGTGCGTGAGTGCATGTGTGTGAGTGCGTCTGTGTTGGGGGCATGGGTGTGCATATGTGCATGTGTGTGTGTTCTAAGTATTCAAAAAATTATTTGAACAAAGGACATCGCCGGATAAGGAATGAATGACGCCCTCTATAGTTTTCATGAGAACGGATGAACTTGAAACGTTTTGCATAATAAAGCGACATGCTCAAAGTTTACTTTTTGCTGGTTTTCAAAAATCCCACTTTACATAAATTCCCCAAAAGTCGGTTTTATGTAAATTTATAATACAGGCTTCAATGGATAATTAAAATGTCCATATTTGAAGCCTTTCCACCCAAGAACCACAATGCCGCGTTGCAAGGATGTGCGCTATATTATTAGCAACATATATGTGAGTGGCGTTCTGGTTCTTGGGTGGAAAGACCTCATTTTTGCATTTTTGTTTTCTGGGGGCCGGAACACTAAATGAATTGCCAAAAACTCAAAAACAACAACAAACTTTTTACATACAAACCATACCTTATCACTATATGGTAAGGCATGCTAATCTACCAAGGGCTCTGTTCAGTAGCCTTGGATGAGCACATGTTAACAACAGCTGACCATGCACGTCCTGGGTATCATAAATCATACTAAAATACAGGGGATGTATTTGCTCAATACAATGGTGAATGAAAGCTATTGAACTGCGCCATGGGAATTGTAATTTTATTAGCTCATAGACTAGTGTAGTTAACTTGCTCATGATATAAATAGCGCGGTCATGGGCCATTGTGTTGTATTCCAGAGTCCGCTTACGGTTATATAATCCAAATCTTAGCAGCATAAGCTATATAGGTATTTGGGTATTGTTATAAAGGGCTACCTCATGTAGCCTCTTTGTAGCTTATGAAGGACAAAAGGTCTATCTATAGGCATCACTTACAAGCTCCATGACAAAGGGCAGCTATGCAACATCTTCCTGTTTCTTCATATAAGTAATCAATGGTCATTGAAATGGAGGCATGTTCTAAGCTTTGCTTTTTCCAGAGAGCATGCCCCTGAAGTTTCTCAGACAATTCTCATTTTTTATTGATACAAGTGTATTTTGGGGATAAAAACACCTTGCGTACATGATAAAGTAGTTGTCAAACACCAACTCAAAATTGATAGTGAAATATAACTATTATGATTATAGAGGGCCTCCTTCTCTCCTTATCCGGCCATGTCCTTTGCCGATTGTGCTCTCTATTATAAAAATAACAATTTTCTTCTTCTTCTGTTACAGAATGGCAAACACAATGCTCCCAGTGATGGGCATGCTGCTTCTTACAGCCACCACTACCATGGTAGCCTCCAAAGGCTACCAAAATACAGCTGAAAGTGACGACGGAACAGGAAACAAGGTCAGATGTCGACGCTGTTGTCGTGAGGGACCACCTGGCCCAATGGGCCCTCAAGGAATTCAAGGCCCTATGGGAACGCAAGGGGTTCCCGGACGGGATGGCATGAACGGTCTTCCGGGGCAGGCAGGTTTACCCGGTCCTCAGGGAATCAAAGGTGAGCCTGGGGATGTCGTAGGATTCCTGAAGGAAAATTTGTACAATGAGGAAAATGAAGATTTCAACTTTCTGAGAGGATCTCCTGGCCTACCTGGCCCTAGAGGGCCCCCAGGCCCAACTGGTCTTGGAATAGGGAAGATGGTTATGGATGGTGCGTCTAGCCCAGCTAGCCCAGCCAGTTCTTTAAGCCCTGCTGTTGCCTATCAGAACTTTGCCGCAGGTTTCACCCCGATGGCATTCACAATGGTCCGCACATTCGACTTGCCCGGCCACGGAGATCAGACGAAAGACGTCACTTTTGACGGTGTCATCACCAACATCGGCAACCGATTCAACTTCGAGAAACGTCATTTTGTTTGTTTTTGTAAACGGCACCTACTTCTTCACCTTTTCAGCAGTACACAATAAGGACACGAGGGTGGAACTGGTGAAAAACGGCATCCTGTTGGTGTCCATACACGGTGACCGCAGCCCAGAATAAGCGCACTATGTACTCAAACAGTGCAGTAGTTGAACTAATCGAAGGCGATGAAGTTTGGTTGAGGCTGGCTGGCGCTCATTCACTCAGTGGAAACAATCAGAACCTCACTACATTTACTGGATTCTTTCTGCTGTAAATCAAAACCTCAAAGGGGCTATGTCTAGTATCTTGTGGTATACAACGCTGATTGTGTCGATTGAGGTCTGAAACTGTTCTGACAGCACTAATAAGCCTGGAAACTTTGCAAGACATTTCAACGATTGTATATACTGACGGTGTTAAATATTAACATTTACTCATACACGACAAGAACAGAAACGTTTCATCAATAACATGTTATAGTATTTATCGCCACCACTCAATCTGTAAAATTTGTTTATTAAAGGTGCAATGAGAGATTTCACATATCAGGTGTCCTTAAAAAAAAATCGAAAGTACTGATTTTTGCCTTGATTTTTTCCAAAGGATTAAGCTAAGAAATGTTTCTTTAGTACAAAAATTGTGAAATTTCTAATTTCGTATAGGAGCAAATACGAAATCCAGCCTATGTTTTATATTGAAATATAAGCAAATCAATATCACCTTTTTTCTCTCTTTTAACAAATTTCTGTAGCCAAATACAAGGTAAGAAATCTATTGAGTGTCTAATCTACATGAAATTACTATTATAACACAATATTAGGGTACCTCAAAATCTCTCGTTGCACCTTTAACATTGGCAATCACTAGCTAATCACATCAACATGTCCTCCGTACATGGGATTATTTCAAAATGTATTGTTAGATAACAAACATTTTACAATTGTATTTTGATAGTTGTGATATTAACCCCAATGTAATATATAATATGGTGTTCGAATACGACATCAAAGCAAAATATGACATATTACTGCAGGTTTAAACAATTTAATATGGTACGTGTCAGGTTACAAAACCTAATGGCACAAAATTTATATTTCTCTCTAATAAGGCCAAAAAAACAAGTTTGTCTCAGAAGAAATGTGAAAAATCGCAATGCGAAATGCGTTTTTTTTTTTGTTTTTTTTTTAGAAAAATGCTAATGCGAAATGCATTTTTTTCTTTTTTTTTTATTAGCATTTTTGGCTCACTTTTTTCAATTTTTCATTTTTTCATTTTTTCATTTTTTTTCTGAAATTTACAAAAAAAATTTGAAGTCAGTAAAACCTAAAAAAAAAAAAATTATGTGGTCAAAAGCAATTTTAAACCTAATGCACGCGGTCTTCTGAGACAACTTGTTTTTTTTTTCTTGGCCTAATACCCAAGTTGTCTACATATGGCATCATGTTTGGTATAACATAGTATGTTGGGAGTTAGTTGGCAGCAGTTTTTTCCACCACTGATTACTCTGTGGTACGTGGAGGGAATGAATGAATGAAATGCATGCAAGAATGAATGGGTGATTGATTGACTTAAAAATTTACTGATTCACTTTATTATCAAAACTATTTCTTTCAAACTTAATATACACTATCACGATACTTCCAACGTCCATCCTTAACTCTAGTCTAACCAGGTGGTATTGAAATCCCCCTCCCTCAAGGTTTTTCATTCACTGCCCAAAACACTAAAATGGGAGATGTGGGAGAGCGTGACCTAGTGGTTAGGGTGCTTGCCTGTGGCGCAAATTTCCTAAAATTCCCAGGTTCGAATCCTGGTGGGGACACTTGCTGGGATTTACCTTGGTACTCAATTCTGGATTTGATACAAGCATTCTTATTATAAAAAATTAAAAAACAGAATAACACTCTCTTCCATAGTTCACTTGAAATTGGGCAAATGAATCGTGAAAGCATCCCGTCTTTCGGAGGAGATGCTAAGCCATGTACATCGCAGCTAGATTCGAGTAAGAATAGGGTGAAAACCCCTGACTGTTCCCAATCCGCCACCAGCCTCAAAGTGGGCCTTGTTAGTAGCATCCGTATCATGGATACATGCGGCCCAAGACCAGCTTACTTAGCTGAATAAATCCTGACGCCACCACTCTGCACTAATTTTGGTCAATATAATTTGGACCGTACCACTTTTCCTGAGGTAGCACAAGTCAAAAATGTTCTGGGTGGAGGGTGGGTTGATGAAGCTTCATATATAAAAAAAAAAACTGGCAAAAATCCTGTGGCTGTACAATTTTTGAATAAAAACATAAAATTGACCAAATTTTCAGCATATATCCAGAGATTTGGGGTTTGTTGGAATTATGACATCATTATGATGTGAAACGGAGGGACGTTGGTACTTATTTGGTAACAATCTAAAGAGGAGTACCATAGCTATACATCGATACCAAATCTATCATCAATGGTTGTTTTGATTGCAAAATTATAAGACAACACACCTTGGTAAGATAAGGGTTAATCTCTGTTAAATTATGAAGTGCTGTTAGGAAGAAGAAGCAAAAATCAAAGTCAAAAATCATTTTACGTGAAGACAGGTGACTTCAAACTTTTTGGTTCATGCTTAATTGTTCCTTCAAATGACAAAAGAGGAGAAACCTTTTCGTTGGGATCAGAAATCACTATGTTATAATTTCTGCACAAATATTTTCTGTTGTATACATGATTTATCAACAAATTGTTTCACTTTTGAAACACAGGACAACTTTTCATTGGTACATAACAAAAGATGTCAGACCAGCTTACCTTGTAAAGTATCTGTAGTTCTGCAAGGATTTGCTTTTGTACATCTTCTGTGATGTCTAGTGGTATAACCTGTACAAAAAACCAAAAATTTATTTCAGTCAGAACATGGTAATTTCATGTACACAAAATGTTTTGTAAAGTTGACATATTAGAAAATGTACAATTTCAGAAAATTCATTTATTTGTCTTAAAATGCAGCTAGATTCAAAGATATATGGTTAGTAGAGTTTAAAGTTTACACCAAATTGTTGCGTAGTTTTAAGATGTAGAAGTAAACTGTGACATTGTCTGTAAAAAACAAATGCATTCACTCTTTTTTGCTGGATTGTTACCATATTTGCATACGAGAGGTACCATAGTTGACCAAGTTAAGGTGCTTGTTCTGTTTTAAGTGTATAATGTTCTCTACTTCATATGAGAGCCTGGCACTTGCACATACTCACCACCAAATTTGGTGGGAAACAAATTGCAGTTTTGATAGCAGAAGCAAAAATGCCTATTGCAACACCCTATTGTTGTGCTAATATTGATGGTTAAAAATTAAAACAGCAGTTTTTGCCTCTATATTTGGAATGAAATGGATTTTAAGACTGAAATTTTTTTTAAAGTAAAATTGACCATATTTGGGAGTACATGTTCATTTGGAAAGAGCACAGAATTCCATTTACATGAGTCCAAGCAAGTCCAATTTCATGTAAATTTTGTTTGTTTTTTTTGTTTTTGTTTGTTTTTTTTCTGATGAGTCAGACAATTTAGCAAACCATCTCAGCGGCCATGAGATTTGCTTGATAAGGGATTGTGCCATGCCAAACCACCATAGCATGGCTTGCCTTAATTCTTTCAAAACTGGTATGAATTTGTGGAAAGTAGTGTATTAATCTTTTAGGATAATCTTTAAGGAAATAAAAAAAAAAACTATTTATTATTACCTTTTGTACTTTTTTTTGTTAGGTCTGATAATATTTTTCTCATCATATTATTATTGAGTTACAATGCAGAGTTAAGATTCTGTCAAAAATTAATGCTTCCAGAACAAAAAAATAATAAATTAAGCTCCTGGAAAATTGACTATTCTATTAATGTTAATATCATAATATGTGATGCGATCTGGGAAAACCCGCCACATGGTGGGAAATTTATATTTTGAGTTTTTACTATCACTGCAGAGTTTGAAGTTTCCATAACGGTTTACTTCTTTCTTCTTTGATAGTAATGATACACACATCAAAAGTTACGCCTCATACAATCTGACAAAAAATAAAGTACAATATAACAGATTTCAAGCTATTTTCTTTATTTTTTCAAAACTGTCCTGTGCGACATGTGGCGGGTTTTCCCAGATCACATCACATATCAATTTACTCTATAAATCTTATGCAGGATTAAAACCGTCTGGCAGCTCATTCCACACATAATTTATTATAGTGGTTAACCCCTTGATGTCTACCACCTTTCTTACAGTATCTCTGATTGGCTCATTACACGATATAACATGATATAACCTCTGAGTAACCATAGACCTTCTATATATCTGTACAAACCATTAAAGGAAATATGTCATGATTCTGAATATTTGGAAAATTTGGTATGGATGGAAAGCTTAAGTAACGTAGATTACATATAAATTAAAATAAGTTGAAAATTGTCCACATTTGTTGAGTATTTTGCCCTTTTAATTTCCCGCCCAATAGCTTACTCGAAAACGATTCCGACAAATCCACATCGCAGGCAAATGGTGACGTCAAAGTGAAAAAAAAAAAAAAAAAAAAATAATATCATAATATGTGATGCGATCTGGGAAAACCCGCCACATGGTGGGAAATTTATATTTTGAGTTTTTACTATCACTGCAGAGTTTGAAGTTTCCATAACGGTTTACTTCTTTCTTCTTTGATACACACATCAAAAGTTACGCCTCATACAATCTGACAAAAAATAAAGTACAATATAACAGATTTCAAGCTATTTTCTTTATTTTTTCAAAACTGTCCTGTGCGACATGTGGCGGGTTTTCCCAGATCACATCACATATCAATTTACTCTATAAATCTTATGCAGGATTAAAACCGTCTGGCAGCTCATTCCACACATAATTTATTATAGTGGTTAACCCCTTGAGGTCTACCTCTTTTCTTACAGTATCTCTGATTGGCTCATTACATGACATAACATGATATAACCTCTGAGTAACCATAGACCTTCTATATTTCTGTACAAACCATTAAAGCTTTTCTTACCTTGTCTCTGATTGGCTAAATAGATCTTCTTACCCTATAACCAATCAAATTGGCTGGTAGACCTTAGGGGAGTTAAAAGAGTCACTATAGTTTGTGTATGAGAAGTCTACCTAATGGAGATCTTTCATGGTTAATATTTTATTACCCAACATTTGAATAGTACCCGTTTAACCCCTGGGCACTCACAACCTGCCCATCTATTGGCATCTAAGCACTATTTGAATTGGTTACTTGGAAGGTAATATTAAGGCTTTTCACACTGAGCCGGTGATCGATCGACTTTTGCGATCGATCGCCTTTTTTGAAGACTAGTGCAGCCGTTTTCCGAATACTAGACGCGCATGCGCAATAGCGTCTTAGTTACAATGTAAAAGTTTTACAAAGGAAGTATTTAATGAGCTGCTCCCATCACGAAATACATCTTTTTGAGGCATTTACGGCAGTGGTTGCCGAACACTTTTTTAATGCTGAGGTATATGGCCATCTTTTAAGTGATATGATTTGTCACCTTGGATTGTTTCCGCACAGAAATTGTGAGTTTTTCGCTCGTGAAATTGAACGGACTGAGTCAGGAAATTCAACATGGCGGATAGACTCTTACGTAACTTGCATTAGTGAACGAATGTGTGCTGTTATTTGAGGAAGCACAACAGCGACATGTGTGTCAGAGTTTGCGAAGTATTATAATGAATTTGGTAGCTGGTTTGAAGTCTACAGACGGCGATCGATCGCAAAAGTCGATCGATCACCGGCTCAGTGTGAAAAGCCTTAATATGTCATGAGCAAATCAGAGATTTTGTTAGAATGGCGGTATGGTTTACACAGAGATAAAAAAAAAAAGCAATGTTTTGATTGGTTATCTAGAGGGCTATATTATGTTGTGTCCTGTAATGAGCCAATCGGACAGATTGTATTGTAGGTTTTATAGGGTTCATTTATTTTTTCTTCAACAATGGGTGATGCATGATAGTTGACGGCAATAAAAAAACAAGTTTTAAATAGGGCTGTGCTTATCTTACATCCAGCGATGTTGATCAGAATGACCACTTTTGTGAAGCAGAAAAGAAAAAAAAAAAAAAAAAAAAAAAAAAACTACAAGCCATAGATAGGGCAAACTATACCTTTTTTTAATCCTTGGGACATGACAAAAATGTTGGAACACATTTAAGGACAATTGAAATATTTCGTAATTTTACCCCTGTACAAACTTTGCCCCCTTATTTCTGAAAATGCACAAAGAGGATTTTTGGGGACTTTTAGTATATTATTCTAGACACATTTCTGCACCAATTCTGACATTTTCAGCTTGTTCCCAGAAATTTCCACCTTTCCATTGTTTATTTTATTAATACTCTTGGCCTAATATGTCATGAGCAAATCAGAGATTTTGTTAGAATGGCAGTATGGTTTACACAGAGATAAAGAAAAGCAAGCAATGTTTTGATTGGTTGTCTAGAGGGCTATATTATGTTGTGTCCTGTAATGAGCCAATAGGACAGATTGTAGGTTTTATAGGGTTAATTTATTTTTTGTTCAACAATGGGTGATGCATGATAGTTGACGGCAATAAAAAAACAAGTTTTAAATAGGGCTGTGCTTATCTTACATCCAGCGATGTTGATCAGAATGACCACTTTTGTGAAGCAGAAAAGAAAAAGTAGGAACAGAGATGAGGTAACCTATAATTTCCATTTACAATTTTCTGGTTGAAAATAAGACTAATGGTGGATTCACAATATATTTGCAGATGTCGGCCAATATACCAGCCTTTTGCACATGCTTTTGCACATGCATATGTATGTGCAACCGGTGCACAGAGTATGTTTGAAAGGTAAGCATCGGCTGACATCTTCTGATAAAGTATGAACCCACCATTAAGGGCTATGGCTATCCCATATCACACCAAAGTTAAACAATTGTTATTAGAATAGTAGTATTCCATTAGAATACAAAAGATCCCTAACAACGTCTAGATTTTTAAAGGTGTGGGCCTATATGCATGATTCTAGCAAAACCTATGAAGAAGCGAAACTCAATCTGTGGATGTGAGAATCAATTAAACTTTATTCAACCAGAGAAAATAAATATTATAAAGACTCGAAGAAACTGGCGAGCATTAAATTAAATAAGATGAAAAATGCAGTCTCGAACCCGATTTCTCATGCCTAGAGAGCGAGAATTACCTGGTTTGAGACCATGTACTTTTTGTCTTTATTTAATTCGATGCCTGCCATTATCTCCAAGTCTTTATAATATTTAAAGTCTGGATTTGGTTAGAAACCACCTTACAAAAGTGCACACAGACAATGGCACACTGAAATCACAAGGTCTGTCTCTTAAAACTACTTTTCCCTTTATGCAAGTTTCTTGACATTTTACGGTGACAATGGTGTTGTTATATTAGCCAAATTCATAGACTTTTAGGTTTGCTCTATCTGGATCAGATTCCATCAGAGATAATGCATTCACCAGGGCTGAGAATCGATGCCTTCCCAAATATATAATATATGCTAGCACCGCTGCTCTTTATGTTCACTAGAATATCACAGACTGTCATAATAGCTTGCCTTTCACATCCGAGTGAGTGGCGTACATTACACATGCATAGTATGTTGAACTATTTGTGTTACAGAATTACATGTAAACTATAGTTTCAAAAGCTTGGAGCTATGTAGATATCAGTGCACACCTCACCCAGGCTGGTGGCATACACCATCAAGGGGAATTAACGCATGTAACAGCAGGTGTTTGCGCATGCTGATAGATACATGAATGTTCTATGCATTCGTCACGTTCGCTATGTAATGATTGGGAGCGGTAGTTATTGCTTCATGAAGAGTACTCGAGTCTTGCATATCGCTCATCTCTCCTGGTGACTTAAGGACATGAAAAGCCTTTCTCTTACTGAAATTTTACAGTTTACTGAGAAATTGTGAAGAGTAGTGTAGGGATCTCATCAGAAAAATACTCTGAGCCTAAGTCAAAAATCATATTAACCCGCCTCAGAACTATGTGCCGATTGGCTACAAAGAAGGTTATATGATTTATCGAGCCAATCGGGACCTTGGTAAGATTGGTGGCAGGGCTGCAGAGGGTTAGTCCTATGTTTTTATGAAACTTTATTTAATTGGTTACTCAAATGACTATGGCATGTAATTAACCAATCAGAAAAGCTGTAACACAGAAAGTGTGCAGAGGGTTAACCTTTGAATGTGCATAGCCAGGGGGGTGCAGAGGGCAGAGGGAGTGTGCACCCTGGGGTCTAAACAAAAAGGAGAAAAGGAGGAGAAGTCATTGAAATAAGGCTCAAATTGTGTTAAAACACATTTTGGGGCTTGTTCCCCTGGACCCCACCAGGGGCCTTAAGCAGACCTGGAACCCTGCCATTGGAATTTGGATTGTCCCAGGGTACAGAATCCTAGCTACACGCCTGCTTTGTGTCCTTCTGAATTTCATGTTAAAATCAGGAGAGGGGGAACCGACGTAAGTCTCTTTCCCGTGGAGACAAAAAATAGAGAAGTGGTGACAGCTTTTGGAAACTAGCAAATTTTTAAATAAATTTTGGAACTTCTCTGAAATCAACTTTCACCATGATTGTTCCTCTCCCCTCATTTTCCCCTTCTCATTTTTCCCATCCTCATTTTCTCCTTCCCAATTTTTCCACTTGATAGTTGAAAATGTGAAGGTACTAACAAATATGCCTGGTTTCGACCTTAATAGTTAACACATTTTAACTAAATAAAAAATATGCATATGCACGAAATTTTTAACTTACACATTTCCCTTAAGGTTTATATAAGCAGCTTTCCACAAAATTTGGTACATTTTTGTGTAAAATGGGTACAATTTTAGTAAGATTTAGCACAGGCAATATTTGTAATTCAACAATTCTTAAATTGTACACACATGTGGCGAAAGAAATTGTTGCAGTTTTGGTACTTATATATTTAAAGACCAAAATCTATGCGAGTAGTAACTTGGGTCATGGTCTACTCTATTGGGAAGGAGCTCTGTTTGATACTTCAATTTACACATTTACAGCATGTTATGATTATCTATAGATGCCCTAAACGTCTCCTAAAAGTAGTAATTGTAACCATAGAAATACATGCAACGTTCTGGCAGATTGCTTTAATACTGCTTCGATTTTGGATTCTACCTCCATGTTGCGACAGTAACTCAGTTACCCTGCTGGGAGATCGCTTTTTTTAGAAAACACTGCAAAAGGTTTTAAGGATGTCACCTATTATTACCAGCAAACATAATATTTTGGCAAAAAAGAGTCTGTCTCAGATGACTAACACACACCGGCTTTTTTTTTTTTTTCAATAACAACTTATATGCATTTTTTTACATCATACTTCACATTTTGTCTGTTTTAAAGTTGTCACAAGAAAAAGTGGACAAAAAAAAGCAATAAATAATTTTTTAATATTGTTTAAAAATCTAAGAATTATAGCCAATTTGTTTTTTGCAATTTACAATGCAATTAATCAATCTTGTGCACAATCACGTTGGAATTCTTTTACATATCAGAATAAAGATACCTTTTCCCAATTTAATGAATTTCAGAAAATGTCTGATGTGCAATTTGTCCAAAATTTATTCAAAATATGACAATTACTCTAGTAGCTCATGGTGTTTTTTGATGCATTATATGTCCAGAGCTAAACACTTCAGGAATCCACTAATTGAAGGTCAGGAACAATACTTGGTTGGTAAACTAATTCCCACTGACGCCAAAATGCTAAATGGCCACGCCCCCCTTTTTTGGGGGTCCGCCCCTTTGGAGGGAAGTACTACTGACTGTATCTTCAGAACCGTTGGCCCTTGAAGGTTGAGAGACTCACTCAATTGTGCGGAATAGCCACATTATGTGGGGTCAGTAATTCATTTTTATATCCAAAGTCAAGGTTTTTAAGATAATTGTCAAAACACTTATACACCATATCACGCACTATACAATTATGATTGAATTCATAGGTATTTCATGCCAAAACAGGAAGGGAGTTCACCATACCACCTTTGGAATTTGCTCTACTCTCCTCAGGGATAATTTTTGGGGAGCTACGGTAGGTCCAACAAAAAGAAAATTAAATATTCCTTTCACTCCAAACGGCGCCCTCCTCCATTGGCTACGCCAATGGTAGTGCGGCTTAAAAAATGGTTATTTTAGCGACCTGTTGCATTTGAAGAACCACAAAAGGGAGGGGGCCCAACTTTTAGGGGGGTCATGAAATTTTTTAGCCTGTCTCAAGGAACCGACTGTAGTGAGTGCATTTAGATTAATTTAAGATTCTTTATCAGCTTTTAAACCCTTGCCATTAGGCCCTACAAAATGAAAATACACGGTAGAAGTCGCAATCCCCACCACGTGGCGTGCCCCGTCTAATTTCACACTTACTTTAGTGCCTTTTTCAATGTATACGGGGGGGGGGGGGGTTAATTTTGTCTGTTTTTATGTGGTCAAATCATCCGTCATTGCTTTTAGATCATTTAAGACCGTTCAGCAGCATTTTACTTTGGCTGCTGAAGGGACTTTAACTTAACATTAACTGAGTCCCATAAATAATAAACGATATAACTTTACGATGGGCCATTTTGACCCCCCACATGAAAAACGAAAGGCTACCATTAAAATCTGATATATCCCATTGAAATCAAATGGTCAATAACTCTGCGCAATACAAACATCATAACTGATGAGTTGTGGAGCAAAATGTTATAACAGCCCTTACAAAATGCACGTTTTCACCTAATATTTACCCAATTTTGCTCAAAGTCACAACGTTTTGACGGGCTGACATTTGAGAACAGAAAGGAACATTGAATTTCTTTTGTTTCTTTTTTTTCTCTTTTTCTTTTTCATTTTGTAGGCCTATGGCAAGGGTAAAAGGGTAAAAGCTGATAAAGAACTTTAATAATCTAAATGCACTAACTACATGGCGGTTCCTTGAAGCAGGCTAAACATTTCATGACCCCCCCTAAAAGTTGGGCCCCCTTTTGTGGCTTAAATGCAAAAGTCGATAAAAGAACAATTTTTTACGCCGCACTACATTGGCGTAGCCAATGGAGGAGGGGCGTGCAGTTTGAGAACGGAAAGGAATGTAAGTTCTTTTGTGACCTACTAGCTACCCCAAAAAAATTATCCCTGAGGGAGAGTTAGAGCAAAAACCAAGGTGTATGGTGAACTCCCCTTCCGGTTTTGGCATGAAAACCTATGAATTCATTCTAATTGTATAAGTGCGCAATATGGTGAAATTCAGTTTTTGAACAATTATCTTAAAAATCTTTGACTTTTGGATATAAAAATATAGTACTGACCCCCCCAGATGTGCCATTGCTGCAACATTTTGAGTGGTCTTTCCACCTTCTAGGCCAACGGTTATGTAGATACAGTCAGTAGTAATTCATCAAGAGGCGTGACCACCGAAAAAGGGGGCGTGGCCATTCAGCTATTTTCGGCGGTCCAGTCCAGAGTGGGAAGTATGTTACCAACCAAAAATTGTTCCTGGACCTTCATTAGTGGGATTCTGAAAGAGTTTAAGCTCTGGACATATATTGGCATACAAAACCACCATGAGATATAGAGAAATTTTCTTGCTCCACACATAATAGGTTGAATCAAATAGTATTAGCATTCCAATTTTAAAGGCACTGAATATAGGTAATCAGTAAGCAAAGAGTGATGCAAACATGACATTTTCAACCATGATTGCGATGTCCAGATTTCATTATTATTACTGAAGGCATCTTGAGAAGCACCCCATGCCTGAGGGATTCTCAAGTGTGGTTTGGGTAGGAAAGTACCTCAGAGTATGGAAGTAGGACCCATATCTATGACCATTTTTGCCAAGAGAAGGGCTCCAGAGCTATAACCAGAGATGGCAAAGTTTAGGCCCAAAAGTTAACCCAGTTTTCCTCAAAATTTTGACATTTAAGCAGTTTGGAAAATTTAAGCTTACGATGAGGAATTTGACTAAGTTTCCAACAAATGTTGCAAAAACAAACCCATTGCTATACCACAATTGGCATGAAAAAAGGAGTCATGATATACAGAAGACTGAAAATAAGACGGATGTGGCGGCACGTCTCGTTATGGTCATTTGTGTTGGTACCCACACCGGCATCAATGCACACTTACGAGAATAGAAACGGTGAATACTACTGCCTCACTGATTAAGTATTCAAGAAACCACTGGATTTTGCTAATTAAACGTGATGGGTTGAGATATTTTATACTGTATGATTGATTACTTACATTTTGAATGGTTGTGGCTGATGAATGGATGTTGTTTGGTATTTCATATTATTTAAAAGGTGTATTTCGTGGATTCAGCACCTGTTTTATTCATGTTCACGGGATATCCTTGCGAAAAGCTTATTCACAACATTTAAGTTAATTCCAATCGTGATATTTTATCTTATGGGCTACAGTTTGTTTCCATGGTCCATGGGCACTGTGCTGTAATTCTGTTTCAGACAGAAAATACAAAATTACAAAAGAAAACAAAATTCACGGAAGATTAGGACACAGGGATTAATAAGGCCTACAGTTCAGGAATATAAAAAATATCAAGTTCTGTGGGCAAGTAGGGGGATGAGGTTGTGGATCACAAAGTGCCCCTTTTACAAAGAACGGTTGCACAAATGAATTTTAAGACGCTAGATAGGAGGGAGGGCAAAACATGGGGTACCGAGCTTCCTTCTTTCTCCCCTTGTCCCTTCACGTCTCCTATTTCCATACTCCCCACCCTTTTAACTACGTCTCTACATCCATCATCGCTCACCCTATCCCTCCTCCTTCTCCCTCAGCCTTTACATTCCAATATATCCGCGAATGGTTACCTTACCCGATCCTCGTCATCCTATCCTTTGAACTTTTTGTCCCTGATACCTTTCCGCCCGTAGACCCTCCCTCCGCTCTCCTCCACTGTTCGACAATTATCTCCTCAATCCCTACGCTCCCTCCATTAACATATGTCTCCTCCCCCCCTCATCACCTAACGTCCCAATTCCCCCCCCCCTTGTTTGCCATAAGGGCTCTTCCCCACTCCTTCGCCCTATATTCCCTAATTCTCCCCTATTCTTACCCCCTAGAAAATTGCTTTATTTTTTGTAATTAATCGGGCAAGATCCAGGGGGGTGCGGAGGGGGCGTGCGCATCCTGGTATTCTGCAAAAGCTCGCAAAATCAGCCCATTTGGGACAAGTTTCAGCCTTCAGCCCCGGTAATTTTGACGTTTTTTCAAATCCTGGATCCGCCACTGTTAATGAAGGGAAATGTATTCCAAATGTTCCAAAAGAGATTTAAGGTTCTGAATATGTACAGTAGAGAATTGTGGAAAAACCAAGATGTGTAAAAAACAGTTACTGTAGCAGATAATTGTATGTTGAATTGTGATATATTGTTTGGATTTTGATTTGAACCATAAACTTGATGTGTTTGTAATAGAGGTATAGTAGTAAATTCTTTTCAACTGTAGAATTCAGCAATCTTAAGAGAGGATAGTGGGCAAAGCATTTTTATACCCAATCCAGACATGCAACTTTGGAATACAGCTTTTAGTATTCTAGTATCAAAAATCCGTTATTTTTGACCCAACTCAGTATTCTTGCAAATTTGTAATTTTGGCCCAAAGTTTCAATCTGTGGCCTGTTTCTAGCAAGTCAGAGCAGTGATAGGTCAATATGGTGCACAAAGATGTTTTTTTAAAGAAATAAAAATAACAGTTAAAGTAAAGTTCTAGACCTATGTACATATGAACGGCATAATGAGATAGAGCTCTTCAAAATACAGCTTTCCAGAAAAAATGGGCAGAGCTCCGCTGCCCAACAGCCCCATTTAAGGAAATGTCAGTAGAAACTAAGTCCATATGGAATTTTTTTTTTTTTAATATTGCACCAAAAAGAATATTTTTTAAAGGATAATAACTTTGAGCCATCTACATAAAACTGCAACATGAGAGAGAGCTCTTTAAATTACCCTTTCATGGAAAAAAATGTACAGAGTTCTGCTATCTGACGGAACTGTCAGTATTAACACAGTCCATAGAATATTGTTTGGCTTCAGTAGCACATTAAAAATTAACTTAAAGTCTAAACTTTAAAGGCTCATAACTTGAAAACTAAGATACATATACACCAGGGGTTCTCAACTATTTTGGCTCGCGGCCATGGCGGGCTGAATACCCTTCAAAATATTCATGCTCGCGGGCCAGATGCACACTCTTTTGCTATGTTTGCTGTATATTTCAAAACTGTTCAAGGGCCAACCACCAAAGCTTCGCGGGCCGGATCTGGCCCGCGGGCCGCCTGTTGAGAACCCCTGATATACACATATGAACTGCATCTTGAGATAGAGCTCTTTAAAATACAGCTTTTCCAGAAAAAATGGACAGAGCTCCGCCATCTGACAGCTTCATTTATTTATTTTTTTATACGCCCATCTTAAATATCCCCATCTTAAAGGATTAATCTGAGAAATGTTTCTTTGGTACAAAAATTGTGAAATTTCTAATTTCCTATAGGAGCAAATAGGAAATTCTGCCTATATTTTATATTGAAAAACGTATAAGCATAGACAAATCACCTTTTGTTTTCAAGTAATTTTTTCTAGCCAAATAAAAGGTAGGGAATCTATTGAGTGTCTAATCTATATGAAATCACTGCATATCACAGTAAATATGGATGACTTGAAATCTCTCATTGCACCTTTAAAGTGCTTCATGCATGACTGTACAAAATAAGGCTGTTTACAGTCGCTGTCAAAATACTTCCATGTAGGGTATGGGCCATGCCCCTCTGCGCTGTCGATTCGTAATCCATATCACGGGAGGAGAGCAAAACCAAGCGTAAATTCATAATAAATTATTAAAATCATATAACTATCTGTTGCCCCAAATCTTCTTCTTATCGTGTCCAAACACTGTGGTTCTCAAATATGATCCAGCCAGAGATGGGTACAACGTCTGGCTGCTTCACTGAATTCCGCAAGGTCCTTGTTTGTGCATTGTTGCTCCAGCAGGATTAATATAAAAAAATTAATATCAAGTTCTTTGAATGGCAAGTCGGGGAATGAGGGTGTGGACCATCCCACACAAAAGTACCCCTTTAACAAAGAAGGTTGCAAATGAATTTTAAGACGCTATCTTTTTGATGTACACAATTGTTGACCTCGTAGAAAATTTCGCTTCTATTCTTTGTTTAAATTAATCAGGCGCAGATCCAGGGAGGGGTGCGGGAGGGGGGCGTTGAGCCCACCTCAACGGAACAATAGCACACCAAAAACCACACACCCGGAATTCTGAAAAATCTTGCAAAATCGCCCAATATTGGACCAAGTTGTCGCCTTAAGCCCCACGTTAATTTTGACGTTTTTTCAAAATCTGGATCCGCCCGTAACATATAACAAAAACAACTTATTTGAAAAATAACTTGGGGTTGGGTTTGAAAAACAACACATAATCTGCTGTTGTAACCCAAAAAGTTTGGTGTTGTTGTTGTTTTTGTTTTTTTGTTTTTTGTGTTGAACCCCAACATGAAGGACCATGGATTAATTTCAAAGAGATTTAAGGTTCTGAATATGTACAAGTAGTGGTGGGGGTGTGGGGGGGGGGGGGGGGCAAATGTGAAAAAAACGACCAATGATGTGTAATAAAAAAACATGGTTACTGTAGCAGTAAGTTGTTATGTTAGAATTGTGCTATACTTGTTTGTATTTTGATTTGCCACAATAAAATGATGTGTTCTGTATCTGAGTAATAGTAGTAAATTCTTTTCAATCTGTAGAATCAGCAATCTAGACAGGAATTAGTGGGGCCAAGCATTTTATACCCATCCAGGGACATACAAACTTTGGAATACAGCTTTTTAGATTCTAGAGATCAAAAACATTCAGTAGTTTGACCCAAATCAGGTGTATTCTTGCAAATTTGTAAATGTTGGCCCAAGGTCAACTTCTTGTGGCCTGTATTATAGCAATGTCAGCAGTGATAGTTCAATAGGTGAACAAAGATGTTTTTTAAAGAAAATTAACATGAAGACAGTTTAAATGTAAAAGTCTAGAACCTATGTACATATGAAACGACATAATGAGATAGAGCTCTTCAAAAATACCGCGTATACCAGAAAAAAAAATGGACAGAGCTCCGCTGCCCAACACCCCATTTAAGAAAGTCAGAGAAACAAAGTCCAGATGGGAAAATGTTTTTTTAATGGCCACCACAAAAAGAATATTTTTTTAAAGATAAGAAATTGAGCCATTACATAAAAAAAGGCCTGCAACATGAGAGAGAGCTCTTTACATTACCCCTTTCATGGAACACATGTACAGAGTTCTGCTATTGACCCACGAACGGTCAGTATTAAACACAGTCCATTAGATATGGTTGGCTCAGTAGCACATTAAAAATTAACTTCTTAAAAGTCTCTAAACTTTAAAGGAATCATAACTTGAAGAAAACAAGAGACACCTATTACACCAGGGGTTCTCAACTATTGTGGCTCGCGGGGCCATGGCGGGCTGAACTACCCGTCAAAAGATCATGCTCGCGGGCCCAGATGCACCTCTCTTGTGCCTATGGGTGCTTGTTAATTCAAAACTGTTTCAAGTGGCCACCACCAAAAGTCGCGGGCCGAATCTGGCCCGCGGGACGCCTGTGAGAACACCTTGATATACACATATGAACTGCATCATGAGATAGAGCTCTTGAAAATAACAGCTTTCCAGAAAAAATGGACAGAGCTCCGCCATCTGACAGCTTCATTATTTATTTGTTTTTTACGCCCATCTTAAATATGCCCCATCTGTAAGGATTAATATGAGAAATTGTTTCTTTGGTTACAAAAATTGTGAAATTTATTAATTTACTATTTAGGAGCAAATAGGAAATTCGGCCTATATTTATATTGAAAACGTAATAAGCAAGGACAAATACCTTTGTTTTAACAGTAGTAATTTTTCTAGCCAAAAAAAGGTAGGGGAATCTAGAGTGTTCTAATCTATATGAAATCACTGCATATCACAGTAAATATGGATGACTGAAATCTCTCATTGCACCTTTTTAAAAGTGGCTTCATGCAGTACTGCTACAAATAAGGCTGTTACAGTCGCGTCAAAAATACTTCCATGTAGGGTATGGGCCCACTGACCTTCTGTGCTGTCGATCGTAAATCCATATCCGGGAGGCGGGAGAGCCAAACCAAAGCGTTAAATTCATATAAATTATTAACTATATAAATATCTGTTGCCCCAAATCTTAGTTTCTTATCGTGTCCAAACACTGTGGTTCTCAAATATTGATCCAGCCAGAGATCTGGGTACAACGTCTGGCTACTTCACTGAATCCCAAGGTCAGGGTTTGTGCATTGTGCTCCAGCAGTGGGCAGGAACCAAAGAGGTGTTCCATTGTCCGTGGTGATGTTCCACAACCACAGGTAGTATCCGGATGTGCTTCCCAGATAGCGCCAATTCTGCAAGGAACTTAGACGGCCAGTTTGGTTTCTCAAATCTTGAGGGCATCGCCTTCAGCCCATGAGGAGTCAGCTTCCAGGGCGGAGATGCTCATCCAGGTTCAATAACGATAGATGTTACTTGGTTGATGGCAAGTCTTATTTTCCACAAGGCGACTCTTATGACCTCCCTTAGAGACTGTTTCAAAAGGTCGGGCTTTGCTTAAGAAAAATCTCTCTGGATTAGGGCGGTTGTCCAGCAGGATCTGTCCAGCATAGGTCTAGGGGGCTTCACATTGGATACTTGGCAGCTACGCTTTGCTGCTAGCTACGCTACGACGGATGTCTGGTGGAGCAATCCTGATGGATGTAAGTTTTCCATTGGTGTCGAACGAAGACATCCTGTGTTAAGTCGGCAGGAGGCAGTTAACACTGAATCAAGCTTATTGGCATGGGTTGAATCTTTACCTATACAGTGGACAGCATACTCTTGCACATGAGTAAGCACAGCTGGGCAAGTGCCGTCGACCTTAGCGTATGTGGGGCAGAGGCACCCCCGGCTTGTGCCATGAGTTTGGTTCAAGATGTTATTGCTCTTGAACATACTTGACTCTTCGTCTTCTCGATGTGGGTCTTAGAGAGAGAGAGTGCGGTCCAAGCTAACTCCTTAGGGAGGGGACAGGGTTATCACAGTGCGCCAGGAGGAGGTTCCGACCAGGTAACTTACGCTGACGTTTTGGCTTCACGGTTGCTGCGTAGATGGAAAGCACCCACACCTGTGTCTTAGAGGGATTTGCTACGTAGGTGGTTTTCCTCATATAAGGAGTGAGTTTATCCACAGCTTTGGAGAGTCACTCCAATACAACTTGCACATTTTCTTGAAAAGCTTAAAGGTCCTTTGCAATTTATTTTACCACAATATCTGTGACCAGTGGATACACAGACTCCAGCAAACAATGGAGCTTAAAATAAAGATTATGCAATTACCGACTCGTATTTGGTGTAGGAGATTAGAAAAACACTTCAGATTCCTTTCAATCTGGGAGTGCAGGCCATGTAATTGTCCGAGGTTGAATAGACTCAGGTGTTTTACCACCTCTCCGATTTAGACAAAGTCTTTTTAATGACGTTATAAGCGCAAAAATACTATCATCATTCGGCAAATAAAATTAAAATCTGTAGCTTTGTAGTCGCGTTGTTCAATTAATCTTTTTTCCTGTTTTTTTCATCATTTTATTCGAAAAGAAAGAAGAGAGGACAGAACCAAACATCATGCCCCAGAAGTGCTGGGCAAGCGTGACCTAACAAACTTTGTGCAGAATTAAAATCCTGTAAACTTGCTTAAAACTTCATTTTTGAATTCAATTTACGCGCTTTCAGAAAGAAAGAAAAACTTAGGGTCAACGACCTAATCATAATTGTAAATTGGTAAGTATTGTGAATAAGAGGACGGGGATTGTACGTCAAGATACCGAATCGTGAAAGTATAACACCTGGCTATATAAAATGGGTTCCGCATACCGGGCCCATTGTATATCTTTAGTTCCTGGTTTGCTGAAGTCTATACATATCCATTGGGCACTCTATTATGAAGAAAATTGATGTCGACATTGATCATTTTCAAGAAACTGGCAAGTTTTATTTGGAGCAAAAGACGGTATGTCATGTTAGTATTTATCAATTAATTTTTACACCGGTTTTGTCTTATCCCTTGAAGGGGACTACAGAATTTATTAGCAGTTGGTTATTGGGTCTACGCCCCATAGTAGAATGGTACATATGCCTGCATCAAGCGTGCTATGATAAACAAGGATTAATTTGCTAAATCTCTGATGGTTGACACAAAAACAACAAACAAACTTGTCACGCTCAGCCCTGACCCGGACTATTGATTTTTCAGTTTGAGGATTTGCATGACCCAAAGTGAGATGAAAATGATGGTTACAAATCAAGTTGTAACAGGCGAACTGTATTTATGCGATGCGTAAATGATTGTGGTCACCGCCTGAATATATCGCGATCATAGAATGACACTAAAACTGACACCAGTCCACCCTTAATTTTGGCCATCAATAGCTCGCCAAAAAGATGGTTACTCAAGAAAATGACTCAAGAAATCGTAAAATTCAGCATGCAAAAAATCCTGAAAAAATTCACTAAATTTAGTTGAAATATGATAATGTACTCAATGTGGCAACACTATTTTTGAAAAAAATCATGTTGTACCAATTTAATATTTGGGACCATCCGGGTTGTCGGAAGTACGGCGAAACATTGAATTTTACGTATTTTCACATTTTCCACAAATGTAAACGGCTGGCCACCCAAAAGAATGACCCACATGTTGTAACAAACGAGCTAAAAAAAATTCACCCAAATATAATCAGGTCGAGAATTCAACCACTTCCTTCCACCAAGTTACATCATTCTACAGTTACAGAACTTCCAGAAAAGAAACATCTTTGTACCCAGCCCTTGCGGGAAAAATTTCATAAAAATTAGACGCAAATTAGATACTTAATAGCTATTTTACACACAAAATCTAATCAGGTTGAGAACTCATCAACCTGCTTCTTTCCACCAAGTTACATCAGCGTAGCCCTTACAGAACTTCCTCCAGATAAATTGTAACAATGTTGACATTTCTGCTGCATTATTGACCTTTTCCCCTTGCCCGTTTCCCACTCCCCCTGCCAGACCCAGGGGAGGACCCGGGGGACTGATTACATGGTGAGTAGGGGGTATCCCCTCCTACAAATATACCAAAGTTCGGGCTATTACTCTAGCACTCCAGAAAACAAAGATATGCCCAATGTTCCAGGTTAAATTTTTATCATCTGGCATACGGACATACGGACGGAGTGCATACGGACATACGGACGGAGGACATTTTATAGTCCCCTCCCCGAACTTCGTGCGGCGGGGCGGCGGGGGGCGGGTCGGCGGTGGCGGGAGGGGGACAAATTAAGGCCAAAAAAGCAGCAAACTTTGTTTTAAATGCTATTTTAAAATGATTATGAATAAATTTCAAACATGAATAAACCTTTTTAATCAAAATCATTGTAATTGACACGAATGCTCACCACCATTATGATTTTTTTCCTTCTTGCCCCTTGAGATTGTTTTTTTTTCGTAGGAGGGCGCACTCTAACTGTGCACTTGCATTCACATCAGAATATGCCATTAACTGTGTGGAACCTACAGAGGGCATACTGACCTGTTTCTGACTTACAGACAGTACAAACATTTTGATGCAAATTCATTGATTCTTTCAGTGATTTTATTTGGATAGAGGGCTCACTGCTTATCCTCATGCAATTATCTTACCACTTAATGTACATTATACTCTGGGTCATAAATTGCCTGGACTAACATGCGCCTTGATCATTGCGTGTACAGCGTCTACATGCAACACATGGCGTGCCTTTGCAGCGCAGCGGGCGTACGTTCTAAAATGTCCAGATTATGAGGCAACAGTAATAGTTATGCCTGCCTTCTGACTCAGCAAATAAAAAGGGATTCACAAGGGCTTTATAAGTGTACATATTTTAAAAAATGAAATTGGCAGTTTGATTTTCCAAAAACAATCCAAAAATACATGTGTTCCTTAGTATAAATGTCACCTGCGGCACATTTTAGTGGGAATAATACAATGAAGCCTGTAATTAAGTCTTTAAAACTCTAACTTTACACTTATCAAGTCATAACCTGTATACTATCCTTTTAACAGTAACTAAAACTCATATTTTTTTGGCACTTTTAATTGTTATTTAAACCTACATTATAGATTTACCAAAGTGTTTAATCCAACATGAATTTCATGTAGCACTTTTCAACTTGCAATTTATTATGTACTAAAGTGACAGGAGATTTTTGGGGGCTACAATCTCTCAAATTGCACTGGAACGATTGTAGACCACCTACCAAGAATGTTTCAAGGGTTTATTGAACAAACCAGTGGTATAAAAGAAAACCGCAAACCTTGTTTTAAACTTGCCAGCTATCCCATCGTCCCTATAGGAAACCATGCTTGTGATTTTCTGTCATGCACGACAGACAATACTAAATGATCATCTTATTATCTAAAGATGGGTGTATTTGCTTATTCACTTCAGGTGTGATCTAATAACATTGATAAGGCATCCAAATATGCAAAAATCCACTGGTTCAAAAACAAAATTGATGGGCATTTCTTCTGGAAATGTCCTATGTCTCTTTAACATAGGCAGCTAATCGCACAGTTTTGTCCTATAGTGAAGGGATCAAAAAGCTAACATTGAACTTACGCTGCCATTAGCCCGATATCCGCGTAATTCTGTCATCGTTCTCCTGGAAATTAAAAAATACATTCCAACGAATTACGGCCATTCTGCTTATGGTTTCAGGCAATCATCTTGAACTTTTTAAATACTCTTTCTGATTGAACGTTTAATTTTACAAATAATTCTAATTATTACATGAAGTACACGCCATGTTTTCCACATGAAATCAAGAAAAAAATAATAAGGCCATGAATAATACGTGCCACATTAATGTCAATTCAGATGTGACTAGATGGGAGTGTCTAATGATCTGCAGCCGGGATTTCCAATTCTCACTGAAAAACGTGGGAAATGAGGCATAATGCTATTTCTGGAAAAAAAAAACTTTAAAAAAAACAAAATGTTTTTTTTGTGACACAACTACTTCAAATAAGCTGCAATTTTGAGAACCACGAGGAATCTGTTTCTCACTACTATTTGACACAACGACATCGTTTTGTAACCTCAAGTTTGGTACAGTTCCCACTCTTATCATCACTTTATAATTACGATTTTCATCTTGCAAGGCTCGAAGGCAAGGTTCGAAGCAGCAGCCATAAGAAAAACGATTCAATGATATATGTTAGTAAGGTTCATTAAAATGCAAATCAACGCTGATGCCTGTGCTCATCTACAACTTGCACTGCGCAAATTTTCCATATTTCACGAGGACTTTAATAGATGTATGATATCTGGTGACAGACAGCCTCATGTCCAAAATCTAAAATTTACCAAAATATGCATAAATTAGCTTGTATTAAAAGTCCCATAACCCTTTGTTTACTATAAGGAACAGAATTTGCGGTTTCGCGCTTTTTGCCCTCTCTATTTGTTCAAACATATAAGCTTGTGGGCCGCTCCCAGAACCTTGGTGCACCTTTGACACAAGTTTGGTTCCAATTGGAACTTCAACTTTTCAATTGAGGTCAATTTTACCTATTTTTTCACTTGACCTCCGCATGACCTTTACTCTGGGCACCTGACCTTTTCCCTCATCACCATACGAGGGATCCCAGTGGGTCCCATCTATGACTCAATTTTGGTTTCCAATTGAAAATCAACTTTTCAATTGATGTCAATTAAAAAAAAAATTAACATCACTTTTAAAAACTTCACATTTTAGCTTTATTTTCACTCGACCTCACATGACCTTTGACCTGTGGCATATGACATTTCACCTCATTAACAATGAGGGATCCCATTGTGCCCCTATGACACATGTTTGGTACCAACTTCACTTCAACTTTTCCCAATTGAGTTCCAATTTTTTTTTTTAAAATTTAACTGTCAATTTAAAAAAAAAAAACATTTTTAGTGACACACCACCAGCCACACACATCCAGACATACACATGCACAACGTGATTGCGTATTGGTCTTCCAGCTCTATAGCTGGCGACCCCAATAAGGAGAACATTGGTAGAAATGAGGAACTAACATTGTCCTAAAATGCAAAGTGTTTACCTTTTTTTTTACTCTTTTGATTTGTGAGTTTGTTTTTTGTTTTGCCTTAACGCCACCCTTTGTTTTATAGCTTTATGGTAATATAGTCTTTTGTTCCTTTAATTAAAGGAGGATGGCCCGAATTTAAGGACCTGAGTTTTTCATCTTGGATAGATTGGCCTTCACACCCCAAAACCCCCGTCCTGTAAGTTTTGCGTCCTATATTCAATCCGTTTTCAATGTGGATAGCTTAAAACGTGATTTTTGTTAAGCGCCATAGAGTACTGTGTAAAATTAATATTGGGTCAACTCAAACATGGGGTACATTTTTCGCTTATACTTCCAAACCAAATCCTTTGGCCCTAAGATTTTTCACAGGTACATAGAAAATAGTACTTTCTCTATTCCAAATGTTGACCCTGTTGCCGGTAAAATCCTGGGGCTTCTGGGGACGAGGCAATCGGCGATCGGCCATGGACCTTTAATAACAGAAGTAGGAATATTAACATTTTAGGAACCATAGCTTGTGAAATTGAGTACTTACCCACCACTAATTGCAAAAAGAATTTAATTTGGTGCAATCTCCGAGGAAAAGGGTCTAGAATGACCTATTCAAAGTCACCACTGAAAAAAAGGTGGAACATCCAAAAACAAGGGAAAAGTTTTGTATAAGGTACAGGTACATTATACCCTTCTACTATCCCTAGTGCTGTATTCCGTTAATGGTGCAATGGTAGATAGTCCCTGTTAACACAAATGGGCTTCTTGAGCTGTGTGGTGTACTTTACAAAACACATTTATGTCCCATTCCATGCCACTTTTTAAAAAAATAAAAAACTTATCATCCCTCTTTCAGCAAAGTTGGAGCCTTTGTGTTTGGTAGTGAAAACGGGTTGGTTCGGTTCGCGTCCTTGTGTCGCCAAGATAAAACATCTACGTGTAAGTTGAAAAATTTCACTTTTAGAGTATATTAATTCTGATCAATGCTGGTAATCTTCTGTCAAATATTTCACATTTTGGGGATAAAAATCAGCTCACTTTACAGCAAATTAACCGTGGGGGAACAATTATTTAGTTGTCTGCACCCTTATATCAAGTTTTCATCTGCACTTATAAAAATCACAGGACACGTCTTTTATACGGCGTCATACTAGTTGAGATGTGTAATTGGTTACTTAATCAAGTCCCCAACTCTAACAGAATTAACACAGTAAGGGAATGCACTTTTAGTTTTAAAAAATACAGCAGTCAAACTTGCATCAGCCCCTGGCATATGACGTCTGGATCATGATACTCAGATGACCTTTGAACCCTTGGTCTGTGACCTTTGACGTCATCCACATATTAAGGACCCCCTATTGCACCTTCACCTAGGTTGGGCCATAATGGATATTATTTTTTCTAATTTCTTTCAACGAGTGGTTCTTCGTAGTGCTTAGGCCATTTGGTTGCTAAAAACAATCAGAAAGCTTTTGGCCTAATATGAATTTTAGTGTCGGTAAAATGACTTTTACATTTTGTACATGAAATCAATAGGATATTTTTCCTATTTTCCCTAAAAACCAAAAAAACTGAACTATCTTAGTCATTGATTTTGCTAGAATTTCCTCCAGAAAGGTGCATTATAATAGCACTAACCCTTTTTTCAAGAAAAATACACAAGTCATTCTCACTGGCAGAAAAACTATTTTTACAACCAATTCTTTTCAATTGAGGCAAGGCAATACAACAGATAACCAAAAACATGAACCCCAGATCTTACGGGTTTACTGGATGTGAAAGACAGTGTATTGTTGTAAGGTCAAGCCTTTATAACATGTCAATACCTTCCAATTGTACTGGAGTGTTTTCATACCAACAAGTGATGCTATTATTAACCTTACAACAGACTATATGCAAGAGACTTGTACGATTGTCTATGAAGGGCATTAGTATTTGTAAGGTCAAGCCTGTACCACCAGTTACATTAACATGCCATGCATGCCAATGCCATTCTATGTGTGTTTTTCATTCCAACTGTGATGCTATTATTAACATACAAAAGACATTGGAAAGGCAACTTCCTTGTAATAGAGTTGTTATAGCGTGGCTATGATAATTCAGACCATTAGGTGGAAATAATTGCAGTGCTTATGAGTACTCTACTCCCTCTGCAAGTGAAGAACATTTTGCTGTTTCTTATTGTTAGGCCATCGGCAACTTGAATTACTTTGGAAACTGTTTTATTTTAGAGGAAGCAATATACTTATGCTTATGTGCTAGTATATAAAGTCATGGTTTTTGTTTTGTGTCAGATTTTGGCAAGTGCATAATTTAACCACCAAATCCCCTTGACTTCATGTACAAACTTAAAAGTCCCATTTACCACCTAAAAATCTCATCTTAGGCTAAAAAAGCTTCCCGTATTTGTTTTTCAGCAACCAAAATTGCCTAAGAATCCACTCGTATTGAAACAAGACGTCACTGTTGCCCCACCCCTACCTTAACCCCAAGTCTGGTGTAATTGGAACTTCAACGTTTTGGAAGAAGACCTGAAAAACCCAACCTAACCAAACTGGAACACATAATACATACATATGGAACCCTAACCAAACCTAACCAAAAATTGAACACATAAACGGACAGCGCCTATCTTGCAAAATCACCCTACTGCTTTCAAGCCAGGGGAATTAACAAAGAAACTGAATATGCATAACTGCTAATGTCAAAAAATTAAATATAGAAGATCCTACTTGTACACTGTTCCACTGTCCCATGCCCAGAACTGTTTACAATGTTTCAATATCAACTTCAGATAGTCTGAAACCTAAAAAAAAAATACATATCATCACTCATCATTTTAATCGCATTTTTGCCGGCAGTTTAAGGATTTCAGAAACTATATAGCACTACACATTATCTCAATAATACAACTCTAGATGTGTCAACTTAGACGGAAAAACTTGAGAACTTTTCACTCTAAGCCATGTGACTTGAAGTGTAATACAATGTGCTCTGCATAAACATAACCGACACATTTCTTCTTTTTAACATCATGAGTTTTCCTTCATTTTCCTTTGTAAATGACTATCTATTAAATTTTTTTTTAAATTTGTTCAGTTACTTTGCTAATGCTATCCATTTTTCTTGGTTTTTCCTTAACAAAGTTTGCATTTATTCAAGGATTCCTTTTCAGTCTCCAGAATAGGTGACAAAAACAAACAAACTTGTCATTCACATGACCGACTGTATGTTTGTCATTTTGAGGCTTTGCATGCACACGAAGTGAATGAAATGATGGTTACAAAGACCATAAGTTGTAATTAAGGACCCCAAAAGCACAAAACTTTAGTTTTCAAATGCTCTTTAACCGTATTGTGATACAATTTCAAACATGAAAAACCTTTTACATCAAATATCACTTGTAATGACCTATGCGCACACCCATATGTATTTTTTTACTTCTTGCCCCTTGAGATTGTTTTTTTTTTTTCTGTAGGAGGGCTCACTCTAACTTTAGCACTTACATTCACACTCAGAATATGCCAGTACTGTGTGGACCTCAAGGGCAATACCTGACCTGTTTCTGACTCATACAGTACAAACATTTGATGCAAATGTCAATTCTATCTTTCAGTGATTTTATTTAATAAGGACTCACTGCGATCCTCATGCAATTATCTTTAAAACACTTGGAATCGAACAGATATTTACGCTGGGTCTAAATTTCCTTGGACATAACAAATGTGCACGTTGATCATTGCGTGTATTGTGTCTATGTGCAACACGATGGCGTGCCGTTTTGGCAGCGAAGTCGGGCGTAACGTTCTAAAATGTCCAAGAATTATGAGCCAAAGTATAGTTATCTGCCTTCGAACTCCAGCATAACAGGATTTCACAAAAGGAGGAGCCTTTAAAGTGTTACATATTTAAAAAATGAAATTGGCAGTTTCATTTTCCAAAACACACCAAAAACTAATGTGTTCCTATAGTATATAAATTCACCTGCTGTCACTTTTATTGAAGATACAATGAAACCTGTAATTAAGTCTTTAACTCTAACCTTTTACACTTTCTCAAAGTTATAAAACCGTTAATACATATCCTTTTAACCAGTAACTACAACTCATTTTGGCATTTTTAAATGTGTTATTTATAACCTACTTAATAGACTTTTTACCAAAGTTTTTATCCACCATGAATTTATCAATGTACATTTTCCACTTTGCAATTAATTTATTGTACTTAAAGTGACAGTAGATTTTTGGGGATACAAATTCCTCTCAACTTGCACTGGAACGATTGTAGACCACCTACCAAGACGGTTTCGAAGGTTTTTGGACAAACAAGTATAAAAGAAAACCCCAAACCTTGTTTTCAACTTGCCCAACATATCCCAATCGTCCCATAGGAAACCATCTTTGATTTTCTGTCATGCATACACAGAAAATACTAAATGAGCATCTTATCTTATAAAGGATGGGGTTTTGCTTATTCACTTCAGTGTGATCTAATACCTTGGTAAGCAATTCCAATATGCCAAATCCCCTGGTTCAAAAAAAATTGATGGCATTTCTTTTCTGGAAATGTCCTCCATGTCTCTTAACATAGGCAAGCGACGCACAGTTTTTGTCCCGGTAGTGGAAGGATCAAAAAGCTAACATTTGAACTTACTCTGCCGATTAGCCAGATATCCCTTATTCTGCATCGTGTCTCCTGAATTAATAGAAATCATTCAAAACGAATTAACGGCCAGTCTGCTTTGGGTTTCAGCACTCAGCTTGCACTTTTTTAAAATACTCTTTCTGATTGAAAGTTTAATTTTACAAATATTCTCATTATTACATTAGACAACGCCATAGTTTTTCACAAGAAACAAGAAAAAAATAAAGGCCATGAAAAAAAACAAGTTTGTCTCAGAATACTGCGCGCGTTTTGGTTTTAAAAATTGGTCTTTTAGCGCATTCTTTTTTTATAGTTTTTGCTCACTTGAAAATTTTTTTAAATTTTCATAAAAAATGAACAATTCGGCGATCGGGGTGGCTCTGTCCGCTATGCACCCAAAAAAAGAACAAAAAAATTAGCGTCCAAACTGATACAAAATTTTTGAAAAAGCCTGATTAGCATTTTTCTTTAAAAAAACGGTGCATTTCGCATTTTGCATTTCTCACATTTCTTCTGAGACAAAGCTTGTTTTTTTTTTACCTAAGCAGAACTGGAATATTTCCCAAGTCCTTTCATTTAATCTAAAAATGTTTTGATATCAAGGCTAATCTAGGCATTAACAGCATTTATCTAAGTAGTAATGCTGACGCTTGGCACCAAGATAGCAATTAAACTCCCTTTTGAAGCTCTGGAAGTCCTGGTTTGATGCCACATGAGCAGGAAGGGTGTTCCATAAGCTGCAAAGAATGGGGAGAAAGGATTTTCTGCGCGGGAGCAAAGTTTGGGATTTTTTACAAAGCACGGATCATGAGACCCACTTACTTAGTTGCCCCCCACAAAAAAGAAAAGGCAAGCGTCAACTGAGAGCAGCTTAGTTAGCGCTGTCTAAGGAGACCTGGTTTTTGGTCCAATAAAGATGCTGGTGGATAAGATGACTTATAAACCGCGCCTGCCATGACCCAGTGTTGCTTTGGTAATAGGTAATAAGCTCACATCTCGGGATTTGTTAAAACCATGATGAAATGGCACATCTCGGATTACATCATGTTTGGAGTAGTGTAGTTGATCACTTACCCACATTGTAGCTAATTCATCCCACTGTCAGCCCCTGGTACAGCCCCAACAGGTCTTGTGTTTATCTGCACTACAATAGAACATACAGGTACTCACCATTTTTAAAAAAAAATTAACAGCTACCTGTCAAGCGTAAATTGGGTGTTATATGAAATCTGTGAATTTTCTGAATTGCTATAATATAAGATTACGGTGAATTAAGTTATTTTTTACAAAAACAATAGTAGAGAACTACACTATTTCCAGGGGGATTTCAATGGAAGGGACCCAAATTGTAGACTGCAAGTGCTTAATAGCAAAATATATAACCTTGATTCTAAAATAGATAATAAATCTAAAGATGCATTAAAGGAGCTAATTTTGATACTAAACACACCAAATTTGACCTTGAAACTAACTGAAATAGGCGCATTTGAAAAACAAAATAATTACCAATGATGAAACATTCAATTGTACCACCCCTAACCTGTGGTGGTCCTATGTTCCTCTTGGGGGCGCTATATATCTCCGAGTCTTCGCAATGTCGAAGTTCTTTATTGTCGTAGACTACAAACGGCGTACACGTAACTCTATACCACAAGGTTAATTTATACAGGAGTGACCATGAATTTCGTTGGGATGCGCGAACTTTCCGTATTTTGCCATATCCATATTGTGGGTAAAAGGAGCAAAAGACGACAGGCACTAAGTGTCAACCCCCTGATGATACATTTCATCAATTTGTCTGTCTGACTTGACAAGATTTTAGGGAAGATCATCCGCCGCCCAGGCAACAAGCACTTCACCCCGTGTATTTGGTCGTTCATGCAAATGCGAAATGCAAGAACAGGTTTGACCTCAATGAAAGCTCATAAGTGGCTGGTATAAATCATAATTCTATGTTAAACAAACTTTCAGGCTGCGAAAGCCACAGTTGAAAATTCAACATACCTCTGAATTTCCGACGTGTACAACACGCCTCATCGGATGTTTTATGATATTATGATTGAACTCTTTCCTCCTGGTCTTGTATAATGTCACAAATCAAATCTGACGTCATTGGAAGAGTCCATTATACAGGATCACACTAGATCTTGACAAGAAGACGAGGAATTCCCTGTCAGGTGTCAGAGGCCATTTACATCAAAACAAAGAAATCCTTCAATTGACCGTGACCATGGTCTGGAACTGCCGTCCCTTTAATAATGGACCTTCAATATGTTCACACTTGATAGTGACATCATACAAGCCGTGAGGAAGGAGATCAAATCCTAACATCATAAAACTCTTTTGATAGGATGTGTGTTGACGACGTCAAAAACTCAAGAGGTATGTTGAATTTTACCGCCTAGATTTTCCCCACTTCCACGAGGGACACCTTGCTAATTTGTTCATTACCTTCATAGAAGACAATCCACTGAGACATGAACTTATTCTCTCAATGGTCACGGAATTGCTTCAGATGACCCAACTACAGGATTACCTATCCTACCAAAGCTGTTGAATGTCTTATTTCTTGTGATAAAATGAGAATAAAAAAAAATATCAACAATGACACAATTTTGATAACTTATTTTGATTCTTTATTCACTAACCTACCTCCTTGCAAATTTGATGAATTTCATATGCGGACAAATTGATTTTTTCGTAAAAGTCTAGTTTTACATGTTCTTTCTATGGGGAATAGGCATATATAGAGGGTGGCTATAACATATAAACATGACCTTTGTAGGCCTAATGGCAAGATTCCCACAATGATTTTTCAGATTTTTTCAGAAGTATAGCTCTTGCATGTCCCTACTCATTCACTTTTCAAAATTGTGTCGGCCATGCTTAAAATTGCTCTCCAAAATAAAAGAGAACAATTTTGTATTGGGTGCAAACACTGTACAAAAATGAGGTATTTGCTGTGTTTGCTAGAATCTCCCTGAAGATCTTCTCGATGATGACTTTTTTAACATCGATTCTCATTCTCATCAATTATAACACCAGAAATAGGGATGTATCCTTCATCACTGCTAGCGAACTCGTCTTGCCAGCAAACTCTTCTAGAACTCAAGGACCCTTGCTCTGAATCTTCTTTCCAATGACTCTAAATCTTCTTCCTCTCTCCTTGCCTTCAAATCGAGAATGAAGAATGGACATCATCAATATCTCTAACTCTGCGGTATGCTGATAACGTCACTTTTTTCTTGACTTGGCTTTTTTTTCTTTCCTTCATGATTTGTCCTATTATTTTTCCTCCCCGTCCGTCTTACTTCCTTTCTCGTTTAGTCTTTCCTTCCCCTCGCCTTCCTTTGGTCTTTTCTTTTATTCTTTCTCTCTCGTCCTTCCCCCGCCTGCTTTTTCCTCCTCCTAACCTTTTACCTTTTATGCCCTCGTCTGCTTTCCTGTCCTTTTCTTCTCTTCCTTCCTTCCATTCCTTCCTTCCTCCTCCTTCCCTCCTTCCTTCCTTCTTTTCCTTTGTCCTTCCCTCCTTCCCTCCTTCCTTCTTCCTAGTTAGACATGTTTTGTTTGTCCTGTTTGTGTCTTGTCCTTTTTATGTGACCTGTATCTTGTTATATTATATTTTGCTAAATGGTAGAACTTAGAAAAGAGGCCACTGCACCTCCTCCCTTGCGTTGTTAGCATTGACCTCGATCTTCACATTCACAGTTTCACTTTATTTTCTCTTATGCAATGCTTTTTTAAATATTTGCTGTTTGTCATTTCTTTATCATATGAATTATACTCTGTATTGCATGTTTCTTGTCGTTTACTGCTGTGATGCTGAAGTTCAAATAAAATTGATTGAATTGAATTGATTGAATCATTACACTTACTTTAATCATGTCATTCTTTTTACTGGCTTGGAGCTGCAAAAGACAAATATAAAAGACAGGGTAACAATTGTTTCGAGCCACATGATGAGGGTCTCAGATTTTATGTCATAGGATTTGTTACCTACACAAATAGTCCAGGCTTTGTCCCACAAGATAATAATAGGGAATTGTGATCTTGATGAAATAGCCACCTATAAAAGCCCTGTGTATTATTTTATGATTATTAATTTTTTGATATTGCATAAGTTTCTACTCTTTTCGGTCCCACCATCCACCCTATTGCTTTAGCTATAGTTCACACAACTATACCATAATGGAGATTGGTAACAATTTCTTCTCTTCAAACAAAAAAAAAAGTCTGTTGGAATAAAGTGTGAATCAATTCCCTTAACAGCCCCATAAACCTCTCCACTCTCTAAAATTCAGCATCTCTCAGTCAGCTCACAGTTTGAATCCTGCCCGATTACACTTTGCAAATGGTGACTCAAACTTGGAAAATACCAACATTTCTCACCTCTTGGTAGATATTGAGTGGTGGGCGCCATTACTCTTCTGGACTCGCACATCAGCCAACCTGAAAATAACTGTGAACATGGAAAACCAACACGCTTTTGTATTCACAGTGGCAAAAACACTTATTTAACGATGAGACATAATAATCAAATCTTAGCCTCTGCAAGAATTATAACATTTTAGGAGACAATATAGTGCAAAAGATACAGGCACACTTAGATGTACAAGAGAAGGCAAAAGTATAGAGAGGACAGACCTGTGTATCCAGGAAAACAGTGCCCAGTCTCTTTCGAATGATTAGGCCAGGCTCCACCATATGAGTATAACTACACGCCCGTTTTTCTCTTTCTTGCGTGGTAGCCTATATGGCAACTATACCATGTCTACCACGGCAGATACTGCACAGTACATAACACACCGGGCACAGTTTGGCGACGCAGTAGCAAGATGAGGGCTTCCAAGTACACATTTATTAAGTATACAGTGGTGTGTCACTCTACATACCTACCCCCACCGATGGCTACTCCCCTGCAGTTGCCCACAATGTGGAGAGTAGGTTGAATAGGTTTGTAGACGTACCGGAGTAGACTGCAGCTACCACTTAGCTACCTCGCGGTACTAGTGGACAAACCATTGAGAGTGGGCGAAATGAGGCGCTATAACCACTTGGTCCCTTTTAAGAGATTTTTTTTTTGTTTTTTAGAAAATCAGTGAGAAATCAAATCGGCATCATCAAACCTTCACCCCTCCCATATTCACGCACTTTTTTAGTTTAAAACAATGCAAAATATGTGCCCACAATATCTAAACAAGGCGGTTCCCGAATCCCACAGTGTCGCCTGGTTGCGCGAACACTTGCTTTATGATAAAAATTTGGCAAGATTTTGGGAGCGTCTAAAATGAATTAGGTAACTGGAGGGGCCTATTAAAAATTTTGTGAAGTCAAGTTAATTGTTGGCACCACTATAATGTATACTTACTGGGTCTACTATTCAGAAAAACGATGTTGCCAATATTTTTTGCATTGACTTAGTTACATTGACACAAGGTCAAAGGTCAAAATGGTTATACATAGTCCAAAGTATATCGAGCTTGGTACCAAAATGTGGCAAATTTCACCAGTAACATTGCATATGATATTTATTTTGTTATTTGACCTTTCGTTTTCTTGTTATAATGCAAATAACTTAATTACAGACAATAATATGATACACTTGCCCTTCATCAGTCCCCCTTGCCAAAACAAGAAGCTAGGCCTCAGTCTTCTTGCACAATGCAGTCATCTATAAACACTGTTTGAATGTAGAATTGAACACTAAACTAAAAAACTAAACTACCCCACATTATTTCTTGCTATTAATACCATGGGTAATAAAGTAAACCCAAGTTGTTTTTGTAAAAAGTGCAGCGAGAAAATGATCGATGTAT
>JAMKCH010047305.1:0-11639 GCA_023653785.1 Ophioderma brevispina | reverse complement strand
AATTAGCAAGTGTGCTTAGCTAGGGACTTAGCAAGTGTGCTTAGCTAGGGACTTAGCAAGTGTGCTTAGCTAGGGACTTAGCAAGTGTGCTTAGCTAGGGACTTAGCAAGTATCAATAAATTATGAGCTAGCCTAATTAGAGAGACTTAGCCTGATCTTGCTAGTGAGACTCTAAGTTAATAGTAAATTAGGGAAGCTAATGACCATTATGCTAATTAGCATGTGCTTAGCTAGGGACTTAGCAAGTATCAATAAACTATGAGCTAGACCAATTAGAGAGACTTAGCCTGATCTTGCTAGTGAGACTTAGCTAGCTAAGTAAATTAGGGAAGCTAATGACCATTATGCTAATTAGCATGTGCTTAGCTAGGGACTTAGCAAGTATCAATAAATTATGAGCTAGCCTAATTAGAGAGACTTAGCCTGATCTTGCTAGTGAGACTTAGCTAGCTAAGTAAATTAGGGAAGCTAATGACCATTATGCTAATTAGTGTCACCCATGTCATAAAAATGATTTGTAAGGGAACTCAACACTGTCCCCTCCCTGATTGGAACAATGTCCCCATTGTTAACACAAATTTGTGTTAAGAAAACTAATGCCAAATAGATGGGAACAATTTTGATTTCATCAAAATTTGAGTAACCAAATTCTAAACTCCTGAACAAGGTATAATCGTAATTCACAGTGTACAAAATAAACTTCACTTGCTACACCTAGGAATGTTTTAAAAGCAATATTGGAAAATTTACATTATGGAAGGTGTATAACAATTCTTTCATCACAATAAACTATCACTCAAATAATCTAAGTATATGTCTATACCACTTCCATACTACAATACAATGCCGATCATGTCAGTGATCATTTCCACAGCTGCAACAGTAACCACACCGACCAATTAAGGTAAGTGTGGTTGAAATGTTTACATGTTAATCACGTGGGGGAACGTGTTGGCGCAGCGTCATCTTCCCTCGCCTTTCACCAATGGGGTCTCCGGGTTCGATTCCCGGCAGGGGCTCGTTCTCGGTGGCTTTATGTGAATTTGGTTTCTTCGATCCATCCTCGTTCCCGCATTTTTTCTCCGGTTACTCCGTTTTCCTCCTGCTTCAAGTCCGATCTCTTGGCAAAATCTGTTCTGGTATTATGGGTTCTCTGATGATGCTGAAGCGCCTTTCATGGCAGCCGCGCAGCGCCTTGATCACGTTACGTGGATAGTCGCGCGTTAAAATTACATTTATTATAAATTATTATAACAATAAATCAGGACTCAAACAGTCAACACTATAATGTATTTTAAGTTTGGACTAAAACAATCTCAAGTTCATAGGCTTAAAAATTTGTACTTCCCAAACAAGACATAACTTTTTGTAGAACACAAAATTATTGATGTAAAGCCAACAGTATTACACACTTATCACCTATTGTACAATTAAAGGCTCCCAAAATAGACATGAAGTCTACCTGTCCCAATTGTTTCAACTTTCATGATTGGGCAGGAATCTAGATGTGTCAAAACATTGAGGAGCTTGACTGCTATGATACATAAATAGTCTATTATAAAATGCTCCACTTGAACAGTAGTACTAAAATTGATTAGTTGGTTTATCGGTGTATACACAAAGAGGGTGCTTGACACTTTTACACATGTGATGGCCTACAACAAAGGGTTAACTTTACGTATCAGGCCTACATGCATGTACATGTGATATTGAATAGCAAGTAACAAAAAATACTGTACAAAACTTACAAAAATAAATAATTCATAATGTCAATTCCCATTTTGAAGTCAAAATAGCAATTTTCGTTTCATGCCTTAACTAGCAATTAGATGAGTAAGAATTTATCACCTAAATTAAAAATAATGGTTAACCTTTGCTGCATTGATACCGTTTGTAGTACATGTATAAACAGGGGTACAGTGTATAACCAATACAGAAGACACATTTTTTTTGTTTGTTTTTGATTTTTGTTTTGGTGTGCATGCAGTATACTGTGATGGGCACTTTTCCACAAAACCTGATTGAAAATTGAACATCTGGATACCCAAATCAATAAAAGTCGCAATTTTGATACATGTCACATAGATTTTGTTTATCTTGGTTTGTTTTCCCTATCTCATGGACATGTAGACTTCCCTTTGAAATGTTATTTTGCAATCTGAATGAAAATAACAGTTTAACAACATCATGTTAAGAGATTTACCATTCATTCACATGTACCTGTACCTGCATGTAGTTAACTTGGTATTTGATTGGAACAGTAAAAAATAATAACATGTAAGAATTTAACAGTGTATACTTATACATGTATTCCCTTATGAGTCATAGCAAGTTCAAAATTATTTGTGTTCACTCGATCCACTTTGTGAATTGATCTTGCACCAGGAGAATATACTTGTTTCCACTATCACTTGTGGGCAGAGGGCCTAAGATATCTGTGTCTATCCGATCCATTGGCGCACCCACTCGAATGTCTCCCAAAGGTGCTTTTGGTGTATAGCGTGGTCGTTTCCGGGCACCGCACTTCACACACTTCCGAACCCAATTCCTCACACTCTCCTTCTGGTTGTACCAATAGAACCGCCTCTTTATTTTGTCATATGTCTTTTTGAATCCTAGATGTCCGGATGTAACTGCATTGTGCATGGCAAACATCACAGTGTTCCGCAAAGATCTGGGGACCACAACTTGGAGGTACGACTGCCGTTTGTCAATAGTGTCCCATTTCTTGTACAGAATGCCATCTTTTAGAACCAGTTGCGACCAGAGCAAATACAAATTACGTGTAGAGGGACTTTCATGACGTAAATTTGCTTTATCCCTATCAGGGCGGTTTGAACTTTCCTCCATCCATTCAATGATTTTGCTTATGTCTGGGTCATCACGTTGTAGTTTAGCCATTTCATCTGCAGTGTAACCATCGATCCAAGAAGCATTAGTAGTGTCATCAACTGTGCTCCTTTGACCCTCAAGATGCGTTTCTCTACATGAAGAAATATTATGCTTATTCTCATCTCTTTCACCATCCATTGGTGCATCATCTCTTGGCATTTTCTGGGATGCCTGGTTGACTTTTGATATTGAAAATATCTGTGGTAATCCTCCTTTAAGCAGGGAAGTGGCGCCTTTGCTGCGTACAGACCTCCATGTCTGCCAGCCTGCGGTTACTGCCCAGTAGGTGAACTGCACACAGTTCCGCATCTCTACATAGGTTCTGCTAAGTACGGAGCGCATTACCAAGAAAGTCAAAGTTAACAATGTGATAAGACAGACTGAGAAAACTGTCTTTCTTGGACAAGAGTCAAATGTGTCATCGGGTAGAATTGGATTCGGACCATCATTAGTGTCGCATGTTGGATCAAAATATTCTGGATTGTCACTTTTGGCATGATGTGCCTTAGTGCGTTTAACTTGCTGGATATACAAAGGTACGACATCATCCACTTCGAAGAAATCTGACCACATTTCATGTTTCTTTTGGCACTGTTGACAGCCACCGCATGGTAGTTCCATGAGAATTGAGTCACGATCGTAACAGTCGCACTGATCGGGATCACAGTCGCGTCGAGAGAGGGCATCGGCATTGTTGTGTTTCTTCCCAGCCCTATGCTCCAATCTAAAATTGAATTGACTGAGAAGTTCAAGCCATCTTGCCATCTGGTCAGTGGGTTCTTTAAAAGACATCACCCAGCGCAATGCACTGTGGTCTGTTCTTATGAGGAATGGCTTACCAAGAAGGTAGTGTCGAAACTTTTGCGTGAATGTTACTATGGCTAATAACTCTCTCCTGGTCGTGCAATACCGACGTTGCGTTTTTGTCATTGATTGGCTTGCGTAGGCGATTGGTCGCTCCTCATTTCGCTGACTTTGCTCACACCACTGTACCTGACTGAGAGTTGCACCTATCCCCGTGTTCGATGCGTCTGTATCTAAAATGTACAACCCATCGTCGGCCGGATAAGCCATCACTTCCTCTCCAGTCAACTTTGACTTTAGTGTATCAAACGCAGCTTGGCACTCATCACTCCACTCAAACGTCTGTCCGGCCTCTAACAAACGATGAAGTGGTCCTGCTATGTGTGCGAAGCCCTTGATGAAACGTCTGTAATATGAACAAAGTCCTAGGAACGCTCGAACCCCTGTTACATTCCTCGGAGTTGGCCAATCGTGTACTGCCTCTACCTTCTGTGGATCGGGTTTTACTCCGTCCGGAGTCACCATGTGTCCAAGAAAAATCACCTTTTCCTGAAATAGCTCACATTTGCTTGGTTTAAGCTTAAGTCCGGCCTCACCCAAGCGTGTCAAGACAGTGTCAAGGCGAGTTAAGTGCTCTGTCATCGTGGAACTAAAAATGATAAGATCATCAAGATAGATGAGCAGTGTCTTCCATTGTAATCCCTTCATCACTAGTTCCATACACCTCTGGAAAGTACTAGGTGCGTTACAAAGACCGAAAGGCATTGTTACGTACTCAAACAGTCCTTGCCTGCTGCTTACAAACGCGGTTTTAGGTCTGTCCTCCGGTTTGACCTCAATTTGCCAGTAACCGGCTTGCAAGTCTAATGTGCTAAAAATTTAGCTCCGTGGAGACAATCCAGACAATCTGCAACCTTAGGTAGATTCCATGCACAAAATTGTGTTAATTCGTTCACCTTACGATAGTCCACACAAGCGCGGGTTGTCCCATCACGCTTGCGCACAAACACTAAGGGGGAAGCCCAGGGGCTTGTGGACTCTGTAATTATTCCTGCCTTAAGTTGGCGGTTTATTATCTCTTCTTCTTCATTTTCGAAGGCTTTGGGAGGTCGTCTTGCACGCTGGCGAACTGGTTTTGCATTTCCTGTGTCTATAGTGTGCTGTATGATGTTTGTCCGTCCATGGTCATCAGGTGATTTAGCGAATGCCTCCACATGTTGCTCTATCAATCTCGCGACTGCATCTTTCTCACTTGGTTCCAATTTCTGTACTGATCGCTCATATAATTTCTGAAGATCTTCACACCAGTTCTCCTTATTAACATCTTTTGATGTGTCCAGATTTTGTGTATCAGTAGTATGCACCTTACAAATAGAATGAATACGGCAAATTTGTTCCATCTCAGAATTTTCCGCCTCATCTATTTCCTCTACAGCATCCACACTATGTGAATAGCCAATTTTCATGCCGGCATACAGTTTTATTTCCTCTTCTGTAGTGTTTAACACACGAATAGGTAGTCCAATGTCTTTTCTTTTCATGTCAACAAGAGATCGGCCAAAAATCAAACCATCATACTTGTCATCATCTTCTCCCTTGAAAGCTATCGGTTCAATCAGAGCCAATGCAGGGGCTACTTTAAGTGTATTATTTATTTTCCTTACTCCTCCTTGTATGATGCATTCACTATAGGGTGGTAAGGTTACATCTTCAATTAAAGTCACCTTCCTTACATCTTCAGGCAGCCCTTTTATTTTACAATTTGCTTCTTTACCTCCAATTGTAAGCCCATGTCGTGCTGCCAAGTTACAATCATGACGATACAAAAAATCAAATCCCAAAATTCCGTCATCTCCAATTTCTGCTACATAGGCTTCCCATTCAAAGTGTTGACTACCGATTCTTATGTTGAATTTTGCTGTTCCTTTTACTGTGATTAATTCATTGTTGGCTGTTTCAAGTCTCACCTGACTGCTAGGTGTTTGAAGTTGAGGGCGCTGTGACTTTGGGATTCTTTCCCACAATTCCATTGATACAACAGTCACAGCTGCACCAGAGTCTATAAGTAATTCACTTTCTACACTGTTAATATTTACACATACAAAGGCTGATATCCCTACAAAAGTAGCCCTTCTGAGCGGTATTATTGTCAATGTCTTTCTTTCTTCTGCATCTTCTCTCTGGACCGTTCCCAGGCCGGACGGTTGGGTCCCTTCTAGTTTTCCGAATTTGTATTTCCTCTTGTTACTTGCTCCGTGACTTTATCCCCTTCCTTGTTCTGTGGGCAATTTCTCGCAATATGTCCTTCTCCATCGCAGTTGTAGCACCTGAAGTCCCTCTTATAGTGTTCTCTGTAGTTATTTGGTTTATTACGAGTGCCTGTGTGTGACCCTTGACCTTTAACCAATTTGGAAATCCCACGAAAGCGATTATCCAAGGTGGCCATAAGCTCCTTGAGTTGGGATTCTGTGATGAATTTTTCTTGCTGGGCATTTGATTCTCTGAATTGGAAATCACTTGTCTCTGCGGTCGTGGTAGTGTGCACTGCACGTACACGAACTTGGTTCTTTCCAACCTCTTCTCTCAAAGTTAGGTACGTTTCTACTGCTTCCCTAGCTTCCTCAATTGTTGAAGGATTTCTCATCCCTACAGCTATGGTCATTTGGCTGTCACTGAGCCCCTTAATAAAATGGCGTAGGCCTATTGACTCACGTGTAACCCCATCTGCCGTTGGGTATCCCTTCAAGACAAGCCTCTGAATGTCGGATGCATACTCTGACATTGGCTCCTTCGGGCCTAAACGTCTTTGTTCCAGCGACGCCAAATATGTGTTGGGCGATTTGCGCTCCCCAAAACGATCCTCCAGTGCTTTTTCCAGTAGAATTGCAGAGTTGATGGTTTCTTGTGGCAGCATCGTGAATGCATACTCGGCTGCATCATCCCGAAGACTATTCAGCAATCTGAATTTCTTTTCTTCATCATCCCATTTACAAGCATTTGCCAAACAGTGAAATGGCTTGATAAAACTTTCCCAGGTCCTTTTCCCATCATATACAATTTGCCTGGGCAGTGGAACCTGCATATCAGACGATTGACGTGGCTGCGCGGCATCTTGTGAGCGAGCTGGTAGTTGTGCGGGCTCGGCACTTACGTTTCCTACTGAAGTTGTACTCGATAATGCACTATTTGTAGATGTTTCAGTAGCAGCGGCCGCTGTAGGCATGTCAATCTGCCGTAGCCAAAGAATGGTTACTCCCTTCAGTGGACACCTTGGTGTAGTTTTTTAAGTTTCCCTTCAGTTGCTCAAATTTCTTTCTTCAGGCCATTTTTAATTAGATTCTGTCGTCTGAAGTACATGCTGGATCAGCCTGTCTGGCTCTACGCGATCTTCGTGGTAGACATCTTGAATGTAGACGTGTTAAAGTTCAAATCCCACCCCTGCTTGCCACCAGTGTTACACTCCAGGGTTTAGAGTTAATACGACAACACAACAGAATGAGATGAGCTGAGACCAGTTGTTTGTATAGATGTGTCTAGTTTATATGAAGTCCAAATTCCTCTCTTGCTTGGTTGGCTGCTCTTATATAGTTTCCTTCCAGGTTACATTATTACCTCAGCACAGATTAGCACTATTTCAATTAGCAAGTTATATGCCTCTAGGTCAGATAAATTAGCTACATCTCACTTAGCCATACTTAGCATGTTACATGTTTCTAGGTCAACCTAATTAGCTTAATAAATAGCCATACTTAGGGCCATGTTATGTCAACTAATTGCTAAATACCAATTAGCCTACTAGCATGTTATGTCACCTAATTAGCTAAATACTAATTAGCCATACTTAGCATGTTATGTTTCTAGGTCAACCTAATTAGCAAGTGAGATTACATAGGGTCAATTAGCAGGGTTACAGAGTCCTTGGCTAGAAGTTTATCTGGAGGTCAATTCGCAAGTGTATACATATAACTAGGGACTTAGCAAGTGTGCTTAGCTAGGGAATTAGCAAGTGTGCTTATGCTAGGTACGTAGCAAGTATCCAAATAACTATGATCTGACCATTAGAGAGGCTTAAAGCTGACCTTGCTAGTGAGACTCTAAGTTATATAAGTAAAATTAGCGAAGCGAATGCCCATTATGAAATTAGCATGTGCTTGATAGGGGACTTAGCAAGTACAATAAACATGAGCTAAGCCTAATTAGAGAGACTTAGCCTGATCTTGCTAGTGGAGATCTGAAGATACGTAAATTAGGGAAGCTAATGACCATTATGCTAATTAGCATGTTCTTAGCTGGGACTTAGCAGTATCAATAAATTATGAGCTAGCCTAATTAGAGAGACTTAGCCTGATCTTGCTAGTGGAGACTTAGCTAGCTAATAAATTAGGGGAGCTAATGACCATTATGCTAATTAGTGTCACCAATGTCCATAAAAAGATTTGTAAATGAATCAACTTCATTTTCTGACATTAGCAACAACTTGGGTGAGTAATTTTATCCGAGTTTATTGTGAACTTTAGTAAATCTGCTGCTACACGTTTTAAGTACACTCTCTGGCAACCTAAATAGAGAGCGGTCCATAACGTAAACGTCATTCCGATTAAGAATCGTCTGCATTTGGCTCATATATTTCGGTGCATTGGCGAACTAAGTATAACAGTGCATCTAGAATACCATGTATAACAGAAATTTCCTATCCGAATTTTAAACAAAGTTGTGATTTTCTATATGGAGGCCTTCGATTGAGCTTAGTTATTTCACACAATGTTTTATTGGTACAGCATTTGTATATGCCAAAAACACATCTGTTTTGAATTGAGGGCGCCCTCCTCAGGAAATTCCTGAGTCAGCCTTTAAGAAGCATCAAATTAGGGTTGGGATTTTTCCGTTTGTATGTAAAATGACGATATAGGCCTACATTTATTGTAGGGTTAATATGCGAGTTTCAATAATTCACCTCAGGCAACTATTGTTGTTCCCGATTGACCCCCGTGACCCATCTCAGCACAATAAAATTCAAGGATTCCTGGGATGGGACATGGAGGTCAATCTGGATATGAACATTGTGTTGCTTGTTGTAGCAAGGCATTGCCTGAAATTATCGAACTCGCTTATTAGCCTTATGAGAGCGATATGTTGTTGTGAAGTTGATGGACAGGATAGGATGAGGCCTTGATCAGATGGGTTTGGAATAGGCGGTGGACCGATTTGGGCGAAGGCGAATAGTGTACGTTGGTATGGGCGTGTGTTCAGGAAGGATGACGAGCCCTGTGTTAAGAAGGGCTGTTGAGTTCGAGTGGGCGGTTTGAGGAGGAGGGACATCCAAAGAAGAATGGAAGAAAACAAGTGGAGGAGTAGAGTAGGAGGATGGGTTGATGATGTGAGGATGCATTGAATCGGTTTTGAGGTGGAAGAAGGAGTCAGGCGATTGCTACCAATGTGAGGTGAATCCAGCCCCCTGTTGACTGGGATAAAACCTGTTTAAAAGTTTGGTTTAGTATGTGGAGTATATCCACCACCCGATTCTCCAAAACCTCTGCCGCATAAAATTTTCGATTCTTTAAAAAAAATTATATTTCATAAAAATGCTCTTCATCACAAAAATAAAGTTTCAAATCAGCAAACACCTGTAAAAGAGTACAATTATGCAATAACAATACAGATTACATGGCATACAGCTCGAACTAGCTCGTTCACGTATTGTTGCACGTCGTCCGTACCTACCTCCTACAACGTTACGTGCGATAGTGTATTGAAAAAGCCGGGATGGGTGTGCAGCGGATCCGAATGTGAAAATAAGCAAATAATCCTGAATCGGTTACAAACAGCACTTATTACAATCTTTACCTTTGTATGTAGTCCTACTTATATATATATGCACATTGTGTTCCTCCTTGATGATTTTCCATCCATGGTTTTAAAATCGATGATTTGAACGGTGATTTCTTAACTGTTAAAAATCCCAATTTAAACATGCAGTCGCCCTTGGATTGTTCCCGGTTTTTTTCTGTAGACAATGGGCTGGAGTAGCTTATTTCGCTGATTACAATAAATTTTCGAATATGAGACGACTGTGTTTAGCTAATAACCCCGACCCTGACGTCGCGGTTTCTAGCCTATCTCACGGGAGGGACTGAAGGAGTTAGGGAAGAGGGGAACAAGAACAGTCGCAATTTGTGGTGGGATTCAACCCATGACCACGGGATAGACGCTACTGGCTGTGTCGCTGCCCGGCAGCAGATTTCATGCCCAATATGAGTCTTGGTTTGATGACTTCATCGCTACTTTCTGGACCTTAGTTGCATTTTTCTCAATTAACCACAGTGGTTTTGGTGCGATTTAGCTGTGCTAGGGTTAGTGTGTGGAAACAGTGCTTAAAGAGACATGAGATTTCCAGAAAGAAGGCCCCCAATTTGTTTCGCACCCGGGTTTTTTGCATAGTTGGGACTGCTTTCCAATGTATTAGATCACACCCCTGAAGTGAATAAGCCGAATACGCCGTCTTTAATGTAATAATAATGACGATTTAGTCCTTTCTGTCGTGTCGTGCAAAGACAGAAAGTCAAAGCACGGTGTCATATGGGGACACTTACCATAGTAGGCAGTTCAAAACAAGTTTTGCTGTTTTTCTGTTGTACTTGTCTGTCCAATAAACCTCGAACGTTCTTGGTAAGGTGGTCTACAATCGATCCTGTGCAATTTAGTGAAATTCGTATCCTAAAAAAATCTCTTCCGTCACTTTAAATAACCCTAACCCTGACGTCGGTTTTCCCGGGAGAACTGAAGGAGGAGGGAAGAGGGAACAAAAAAGTCGCAAATTCGGGTGGATTCGAACCCATGGGCCCTTCTGGCCCAACCCCATGGACCCGGGATAGCACGCTCCACTGGCCTGGCCCGCGATTTCGTGCTAGGGTTAATTTGTGCAAATTTCGGTCATTTTGTGATTTTCAAGGTCACATTTCACGGAGTTAAGCATGAGTTGTGGGGGCACTGGTTTGTATTTTGAAAATCAAGCTAGTAGGGGGAGTTAGACATCAAAGTTTTTCAATATGCAAGGATTTTGTGTCATAGAGCAGGAGTGGTAATTATCAAACATTTTTGACTTTGTGGCACATTGGTGGACAGTGGATCCCGGTTTTTTGAATGAACTGCCGCTCTGCTGGCTTTGTAGATCTTCATGAGTTAGGACTCGAGTAAAGACTCTTTTCTGGATAAAGGCTGTCCCATCCCTTGTCATCCTTTGATTCCTCTTAAGAAGATTTTGTGCTAGGCTAATTCAATGCAGTCTACCAGAAGGATGAACCGTTCTGTCTGGCTTTGTAGGGGAGATAGGGCTTCGTAGCGGAAAAATCCAGAGCAACCTCGGGCTAAATCTACATGATGTCATTTTTATCCTTGGCCTTGTTGATTGTGATTGATCCTTCAGCTCTCATGCTCTAGAAAACCGTGAACGCGCAAGTCAAACCAATAAAAATACATAATGATTAATGAATAATGAAATCATTTGAAAATGTTGGACGGCAAATTAAAACTTTGTCATTCTCATGGCCTTAATTAGCTCAACTAATCGAAGTCCCATATAAAAATCACAACTTTGTTATAATTCCGGGTCCGGAAGTTTTTTTATAGACGAGTTACACAGTTCCTATAGCTCCTAGATCCTATGGCACTGTTATTACTACACATGTGTACTGCATCAAAAACGAAAAATCCAATATCATCTCAAATTGAGGCATTAAAGTAGGTAACTATCTTTAGTTCTATTACTATTTTTGTCTCGCCTTAACTTTGTTTCGTCAGGGACTTAGTAATCACTTTTCTGTCTGTCTGTCGTCTGTCATGCTGTCCTGTCTTCCCGCCGTCTGTGTTCATGTGCTTGTGTACGATTTATCTGGAGTTCCGTAAAGGGTTACGGTGATGTCACGTGGAAAAAAGAGGGTCCACGA
>JAMKCH010047304.1:0-11679 GCA_023653785.1 Ophioderma brevispina | reverse complement strand
AATTCAAATAGTCGGTTAAGGAAGTGTGTTTACGTCGTTGGCGTGTTTCAACATGACTGATAATTGTTGGTTCTTTTGTAATGCCTAACAAAATATTCATATTAAGGCTATTAATGTATTGTTGATATTTAGATGAAATTAAATCCAATGGGCGTCCCTTGGTGTTTATTGTTTTGTTGGAGCTTTTTCAAATTTTCATTTGTTTTAAAAAAGGCCTGGCACATTCGTTAATATTGCGTTCTCAGCTTTCTCCGGTTTTTGTTAGGTTTCATTTTCATTGCCCTACCTGGACTATTTAAGCCAAGTCAGCTACATTTGGGTAAACGTACGGCCTTTTAATAAATGGCGGCCGGAGTCATTCTTTTCGCGACATCGGCATCCACCTTGTCCTGTCCTGTCCGGGCCCCTTTTTCGTTTTAATATCAATGTGCTCGCGTCTGGTTTTTATTCAATTTCCACTTTATTGTTTTAGAGTTTCGACAAATTTAAAGGTGGGCTTCAGGTTACTTGGTTATCTTTGGCCTCTTACCAGCCCCTATTATGGGTCCATGTTAATTTTTGTTTTTGCGTTAATGGGTTTCTTCCTGTTAGCCTTGTCTGTCATTGCGTGCAATTGAGTTTTTGTTAAATGTGCCAGTGCCGCTTTCAATCTATTAAGTTAACATTCGTTGCTATTTTTTACGGTTTTATTTTTCTAATCTGGCATTAACTAATGCCGCGGATTATTAAAAAAGATGTTTTATTGTCAATTGGTACTCTGTTCAATGGCTTGTCATTCTTTGGTTCACGCGTTTCATCGTTGATTGTATTTTTATCGCTCGTCCTCCTTCTCAACTCTCAAAGGGGGAGGGGGAGGGGGAGGGGGTTTTGGTCAAATTTTGATCCAAAATTTTGTGTGGTCGGAAATGTAACATTTTGGCAACAAGTTTACACAAATTGTATTAGTTTGCATCTTTCTTGGATTAAGGGCCTATATAGACTTGTAATATATGTTTTTATTTACGTGATATTTATGCCAACATTTGCTGGCAATAGGGTCTTTCTTCGGCTCATAAATATGCATACCTTTGTGATAGGCCCATTGCTCTAAATTGTTAGGCCAAAAATGATTATTGTACTTAATCATGATTATATTGAGACCAATGTTCTCTTGTTTGAAATCCCGGGTTGAAATCCGGTTTTGCAAATCTGCGATTTCTGCTTCAATCGCATACTTGCAAGGATTTATCACCTTTGTTGTGCTTGTGGGGCGCGCACACTCGCAGCGTCCGGTGGGATGCTTCGGTGGATGCGGCGTGAAATGATGCCTACGTCCGGTCGGCAGGACTGTTGGCAGGTTCGGATGCGAGTATGCGAGTATTTCCCATACTCTCAAGAACCTGGGCTTTATCTTGTTGGATGTCATTGTTATTTGGTTCCTCCCTCTGTACGAATGCTTTTTTGGATTAAATTATCCTACGCACTACTGATGCGTCATGGCCATTTTGGTGTCCTTTCCATTCCTTTTCGTCTGGAGCTAATTACATATGCCTAATCACTCAACCACACTCACCCACCACGCACACACATACATACACACACACCTCCACGTACCACATTTCACACATTTCTTCTGAATACTTAACGGCTGGATCTATTAAACTTATTTTTGAATTATAATGCTCCTGTTAGTATGACTTATATTGTAAGCGGGCATATTACTTCTTACGCGGTTGTAATTGTTCTGTACTCATAATTTTGTCTCATTGGAGGGGGGTTATCTGCTAATTTATGTGAATGTAATAGTACTGCGCCATGGGAAATGATATTCTATTAGCTTCATGTATGTTGTTCTTTTTATTTTTTGCGTCCCGACTCCGTTATGTTTTTAATTCATGGCATTATGTCTCTCCAACTTCCAAATAATCCACACACACACATAACACACATGCATACACACACACACATTACACACACAGGCATGTACGCAACCCAAACAATACGCTTTTGCACACATTATGCGTTCTTTATATATATATGGACCTTATCTCCTGCATTTGCTTATTTTCTCCACGCACCACCTAATAACCATCACTTTTTTCACACAGGAGCCAGTGCAAAGGTATATAACCATGGTCTTTGATCTTTGATATTAGTGTGTAATTTTGTATATTGTGCAGATATGTTGTATGCCATATTCTTAATGTTTTATACAAAATGTATTATGGTTAATCACTGTACACTGGCTTTTTTCATACCAACCTTAGTTTCTCGCTATATATAGCTGACTTAATATATACTTAGTTTCCATCGTTGCATTCTGCATTGATTAAGTGATAAACTATCGTAACAAAAGTTACCAGGGAGGGGACGGTGGGGGGGAGAGGGGTACAGAGATGGGGGGGAGGAAAGAATAGAAGGTTCGGTTATGGGGATGGGAGTGTGGGGGGGGGTCAGGTGGGGGTGAAGTGGGAAAAGGGAATGGCGGACGGAGTAGTATGGGGTGGGAAGGAAGGGGTGGATCGGGAGGCACGGACATTGAAGGTACAAGGGTGCTTAGTACGTGTAATATTTATTATATTTATAATTGCATACTTTGTTCATCACAGCACACACCCCCTCACACCACATAAACACTCACAACCCACACACACACACACACACCACCTCGCGCGCGCGCTTTCACACATTTCAGAATACTTCACACGGTATTTAAATTTAATTTTGCATTATGCTCTTTATTATATCCTATAATAGTATATTTATTATTGTTACTTTTTTGCATTGTTGTAATGTACTATATTCAAGAATTTTGTTCTTGTTCTCGGCATGCAGTAGATACCTTATTAATGCTATTATTATATTATTGCTATACTTTTTATGGTTTACACACACACCATCACGCACCTCACACCATAAACTTCCACACGCACACACACCACACACACACACACACTGCATATAGCACCCACACAATAGTCCTACACACGTATCCAACACTGTTTATGCAACATGTATAAGCTTGTATTTGTATCTGAGACTCCGTGCACGTGTTGTTTAATCTCTATACAATCCCTAGTTATTTACTGCCAATTGCCACTTTATCAACACACTCGTAACCAATAACAAGGTATAATGTTTGTTTTTGCAGCCTAGTGAGAAAATGTGGCCCCACTTTGGTTGAACATAATTAATTTCTATGGGGTTTCAAAATAAATGTTTTCTGGTTCCTGGCATTCTGGACTTGGCTACGGATTTGCAATGGTTTTATATAAAACTTTATATTATAGGGGTTTTGGGTGAAGGCTATTCTATCAAGTTGAAAATCTTAAGTATTTAAATCGGTCATAATACCCTTTTATAGTAGTAAACCCTTTAAGTACACTAATGTTGTACTAGTATAATTATTTTTTGGATCTAAACAATTTGGTGGTCGAATATTATGTACTTAAAAATTGCTGTCCTTCTCTCAAATATAATTGTTTTTTTATCTGGATGGTACGGACATCCTTTTATCTTGTAACATTTGTAGTGTTATGCACTCATGTGTCCTTCAAGAAGAATAAATGACCAAAAACAGGTATATAACCATGCACTTTGATAATAATTGTATAATTTTGCATATTATTATTTCGTATTCCATATTCTAGTTATACAATTTATTTGGTTTAATCAGTGCACAGTGAAGGGCTTTTTCATATCAACACTTTTGTTCTTGTTAGATGCTTGACTTTTGTTTTCCCCGTGCATCTGCATTGTTTTAATATACTGTCTGTAACAGTTCTTAGGTATTTTTTATTTTATTTTATTGCAATCGTTTAAAAAGGTGTGCAGCAACACCACGCAACACACCCACACAAAACATACTCACGCACACACAACACACACAACACACAATCTCTTGCATATACGCCACAACAATACTTTTACACATACATCTCACTCTACCTTCCGACTTTGACGGACGCCCTGAACCTTCCTAAGGTGGTACCGTCCCATTTGTTTCGCTAAATGACCGTAAAGGATGAACTTACAATTATACATAAAAGCCTTAGATCCTATTCGTGTTGCATTTTTGTGCGACAGTGGATCATCCGTTAGGTTGGACGAGGGTAACGATAGAAAAGCAATACAATAAGTTGTTTATGAGATTTATTCGGAGAACACGGATTGGCAGAGAATGGGTTAAATGGTCCCATTGGTCTCGGTCATTGTTTCGCTACTTTGTATATATCCCAGCCACCGTTCATTCACGTCATTTTGGCTCCGGCTCCGTTGACCAATGTGCGTCGGCTTTTCTCCCGGGGCTTTTGCCGTTTCCCGCCATCCCGGTCGTCACATATCATCAGATCTGCGTATAGGAGCAGGTCGTGGTTTTTTATTATTTTACACATAAATTGTTTTGCTAAAGGAAATTGTCCCTTGGCTGAATGATTATGGTCTTTATGGATACTTGATCTGTAAACTAATTGGGGGCAAGGCTCGACTGTGTTCCTACTTCCTTCTTTATGTTATATTTAGTAATTCCGCCATTCAATTGGTTTCGAATGATTTAAAAATGTGAATGAAGTACAAATATAGCCCTTGGACGTATACCGTTTTCTTGTTGTGTGGATATGGCGGTGACGATGATAGACCAAGCTATTTCCTTGCCTTATTATTTCGAATCGTCCGTTAAGGAGTTTGACTTATTTCAGAAAATCACGGATTTTAGTGTCTTGAGGATCGGGTAAGACGGTGCGTCAGAATAAATTAACTCTAATGTGTACAATAAATTTAAAGTCAATAAGTCAGTCTTTGATGTGGTGATTTGCCCATCTGAACCTGTTTTCCGTGCATATTAAAAGACGAACAAAAAGACGAATTTTAAACCGCCCAATTCATCTTGTGTCAGGAGGCAGCATTCGTCGGGTTGAGTACAATAAAACTAATAAGTTTTTGTGATATTGGGGGTTATCCCTACATGGTGAACACCCTCAAAGTGGAGCCGTCGTTTCCTCCAAAGATGCAGTATTTAACTTGGCGAAATTTTGTGGTTACTCGAGCTCCAGAAAATAACTTTTTTTTTTTTTGTTTTTTTTTTTTTTTTTTTTTTTTTTTTTTTTTGTAAATGCCGAATGAACAAGCCGTCAAAGGAACAGTGTGTCGTTGTGGGTGAACTGTCAGTCTGTTGAAGTCAACAGCCTTGTGGACTAATGTTTTGCTTTTTCGGTTTAAAGCTACATCAGCAGCTATTCAAGTTTATAGGTGAGGTGGTTTTATTGATTTCACAGAAATACATGCCATAATAGTCACAATTCGAGACAACTGAGGCAAATGTAATATAGTCCACCTCAATTTTTATGTGCAATCGGTCGGCTTCATATAACATGAATTTACTCTTACGTTGGTTATAATTATGCTTCGTCCTATAGCATTCTCATTTATTGGGTTAGGGACTTTTACACCTTGTGTAAAGAAGTTGCTCAGCGTTGTTCATGTTAATTTCTACCTATAATGACATTTACACATAACAAGTGGGACTGCCTGTTAATACTGTTTGGAATAGCTTTACAACTTTAAGTCGTACAATTGATATTGATAGTCATCAGAATTGAATACAACAATTGTGTAACCATGTCAATTAGGCCGTTGGTGGCGGATCACAACCGATTTATTTGCAATCGGATTGGGCATTATAATTAGCTTACTCACCTCGTTATATTCTCATTAAATGGATCGAGGCCTTATTCACTTAGTTGATTGATTCTCTCGTATAGGCCTATTCTGCCCATTTTTGGCTTATTAATGAGCTCGTCATGGTTGGTAGGCCGTGTTAATGCCCTATAAGGTCAATTTGCACATAACCAGGTGGGATCTGCCTGATATACTGGGTTGCTAAATAACTTGCAGACTTGAGTTATATATTGCTGTGTTTATCTTTTTTTTCGTGATCCAACTCATTTGGTTCTGATTTCAGTTCACAAGACTATGGTTTACAATATGTTTCATCCACCAGGAACACATTCATTGGGTTTGTACCTTGCACTACTTGAGATCACTGACCTCGTGTGATTCGGGTATCATATATCATACCCAAAAACCAGGGTGTGGTTTTTGTAATTACATTGGTGACTGAGCTACTGAACTGTGCCAAGGAATTTGAGATTTGCTAGCTCATAGTGAAGTCCCCTTCCGTTGTGTTTTTCTTATTGGCAATGCACCATTGAATTTTCATTATTTTTATGTTTACATATGGGTTTTTGTCATTCTAAAATTTGCATATATGGCCTTACAACATTTGCATGTTGGCTTTTACCGTTGGCTCAAACTGTGTTTATGGGTTCTTAGGGGGAAACTGTCTCCACTCCACGGTATTATAAGTATACAAAATTGGTTGGATTGCGGTTTTGCTATCGTTTCTTGTTTTTATTAGGCATCCCGTGTCATTCCCAATTCAAATTGACGGCAATTGTTTGCTTTTTTTTAACCCTATTTGGCATATGTGTGATCCAAACTTAACTTATATTTATTTGTTTTTGGAATTACATTGGTTATAGCATCATTTTATTGTTTTATTGTACATACGCGTTTGCAAGAGCGGCACACGCCCATTTTTGATGGCGCGTTCACATATACATCATATGCATTTTCATGGGAAAGTTTTCTGTATGCATTATAGCATTCCTACAATGTAAAAGATATGGAGCTAAACCTTCCAAACAATTAATTCGCTCATCAAGGAAAACCTAACACAACTACTTATACGCACACACATACACTTTCTCACTTAAAAATACTCACGCAGACACACCCGTGAAAGCGAAGAAGTGGCACTTAGCGGGTCTTTTTGGTTCTGCCGTTTTAACGCAGAGATACTCGTCAGCGAAGTGTTTCATGTAATCTGGTTGTTACTTTATCATCGGATCACGCGTTTTGAGTCCTGAACCACGACCGTAATGGTTACCACACAGTCTACGGCGTGCGATAACATTTCAAAAGGTGCGTAATCCAGTAACCAGGGATTATGTAACCACTTCGATGGCGAATTGTTAATCGGGTTTCTTTTGCTATAATGCTTTGCTGGTTTTGTCAATGCTGAGAATTTTTATGCAATAATATAGTGGGTTCGGAATTTGTTTTTGAACGCCTAAGAAGTATGTATCCGTCTGAGTTTTCGTGTTTTGCTTGCGTGTTAGTTTTTGGAAGGGCAATGTACCTTGTTTGTAAATTACCTTAATATAATTTGGATTGTGTGCGACTTCTAGTTAAATTGCCTAAATTGTAAGACCCTGTAACTCACATTTTGTTTGTGAATATTTCACTTAATTCACCTACAGGTTACAGTTAATTCCCAGCTATGGGGAGTCACTGTAACCTTAATCTGTAAAAGGGTTGATTTGCCATGCATGTTTCTTTAGATGCATACCGATCTATTTTTTGGGCACATGTGGTGCAGTTATATCAATGCTCGTCTCCATATTTAAAAGTTAATGAGTTCGAGCTCCGCTTTCACCATGGTGTTGTCACTTGTGATTGTATTCCACTCGGTTGCCTCCTTTCCACCCAGGAGTATAATTGGGTGTCGCATATGGATGTCAATGCCAAAGATGACAGTGCGGGAGGTTTTGGGCGACCCAAAACCCCCCCCAACCAGGCTTCATTATGTTTTGATTCGGGCCAAACACAGTGGCAGAAAGCCGTGTCCGCCTGCGGTCGCACCTTTGGTATTTGCAATTTTTATGCAGTATATTTAGTGAATGTCACGGGCTCATGTTAACACGTATCATGTAGTTCATCATCTACATGTACTTCGTCAAATTTCGTCGGCCTTGTTTATCTGGATGACGAATGTTCTTATTTTGTTGCCCTTTTACGGGAACTGACTAGTTAAAGCATTTCGTGTTTGGCAAGCCAGCATTCATGAAATTAAGTTCTTTTATTAATTCAGGTTTTGCGATGCCTGCAAAATTCACATCGGGCATATAGCTCCTTCTAGAAATGGTTTAATTGCATGCTTCTCATAATATACTGGTGCCTGGATTATTCTTTTTAATTCTTAAGGGGTATTGTATATGTATATGCCACAAGAATTGTAAATTGGGTAATTTCGCGTGGTTTCAATCCCTATTGTGTAACTTTAGCTCTCACTTAAATTTGGTTTGACTCCATTATTTTTATAATGCGCTTGGTGTGTTTTTATGGCTTAATAGCATTGTATATCCGTAACAAGGCCTATACCACTAACACCTCGTGTGCTAGTTATTTTGAACTTGGGTAGTTACAGGCTCCTCAATGAATAACGTGGGTGGTGGTATATTGAGAGGTATGAGGTGTGTCAACTTGATGACAGCTGTGGTAATTTGCGGCATTCATAATATATGGTCTGCCTTGTTTTATGGTCACATTACGCTTGATTAAATTTTTTGCGATGCCTGCCAAATTCACCTCGGGCATATATCTCCTTCTAGAAAGATGTTAATTTGCATGCTTCTTATAATATACGTGTGCATGATTATCTTTTAATTCTTCAAGGGGTAATTGATATATGTAATATTGAATGCCATCACGAATTTGAAAATTTGGGTCTTTTTTGCGTGGTTTCAATCCTTTTTGTAATACTTTGCTTTCACCAATTTTTGGTTACTCCCATACTTTATAATTGCAGCTTTTGTGTGTTTTTTTTTTGGCTTAATAGCTTGTTTATCAGTAACAAGCCTTATACCACATAACACCTCGGTGTGCTAGTTATTTTGTAAATTGTGTTTAGTTACTGGTCTCTCATTGAAATACATGTGGCTGTATATTGGAGAGCTATGAGGTTGTTCACTTGCATGGACGCTGTGGTATATTTGGCGTGCTTCTTAAATATGGTCGGCCTTGTTTATGGTAAACACATTACGCTTGATTAAATTTTCAAATAAATTTAAGGGGGTCCTTACATGGGTTTGCCGCCATTTAACTGGCCCTATCGCATGTCACAGATTTATGAATCATGGCTGTCACTGGATAAGAGTCCCAGGTGGCAAAATGTCACAAGTTAAAAGCAGCTGTGGGTCCCACAAGTGTCTCAAGTTAAGAATGGCTGTGCCACGAGTGTCACAATTGTCGCATTTTACGCATGTAAAACCCGTAATTTGTAAATGCTAATATTTCTGTTTGTATTAGAAACACTAAATGAAAGCATCTTCGGCCTTATGGGTGTAATTCTATATGTTTTTTCCAATGTCCTATGCTATCATGTTGTTGCAAACTGTTGGAAATTGCAACATTTGGGTTTGAAGAATGTGCAGTGTGTCATCGTTCTCGTTGACTAGGGATCTAGTCCACCCATTTGGGCATTTGCGATCTGGGAGTTCAATTTTAATCGTTTGTGTTCTATCTCCATAGGTTCGTTTTAATGGTTTTTTTTTTAGCTTTGTCCAAATGTTGCATGTTCTTAATCTAGAAATGCTGTTCGGTGCATTATCAGGGAGCCATATTTTACCAAGGTGTTTTTTCATTTACATAGCTACTTTTTGTCCTTCTTGAACATTCTGATTTATGTAATATGTACAGGTTTGATTTAATTTCCTAAGCATTATTGGGAATCCATTTTTTTCGAAAATTGTAGAAAACTTGTGGGTTTGGGTTTGGTTCGTTTTTTACCACGGTTTTATATTGTCACTGTTTAATTTTGCATTATCACTTTCATTAATAATGCCATTTAAGAAACCCTTTAATGAATGTACCTGCCCATCCTTCTGCATTTTTTTTTTTGCAATTTGGCCAAACCCTTTGGATTCCTGGATCTAAACGTCTGTTTTGCCTTCCGCCCAGTATGAAGTGTAGTTGGTAATTTTGTTGATCAAAATGTGGGGAGGAGTTATGGCAAATTATTGTTAAAATCGTATTGTATAAGGGAAATTGCTACTTGGGTTAAAGGATATTTGGGTGCGATCATTGCCGAATGGTGCTGCAGGCTAGAGTTTCAGTCAACTGATACATTTCTTCTCAAAGTCTGCTGTGAATTGGCAATGCTAATGAGTTAAGACAATTTCTGGCTCGAAACTTGTTTGGCACCAGTTTTATCTGTAAATTTGTATACAGAGGTAAATTGTGGTAATTTAAAATTGCATGCTTGGTCTCGCTTGCACCCCCCCCCCCCCCCCGCACCGCCGGGAAGGGGTGGGGTTTGGTCACGTTTACCTGGCTCAAAATTGTTTTGGCAACCAGTCTTTTATCTTTCATATTCTTAGCCAAAAGGCAGCTCATTGCGTTTATTGTGGCATTTATTTGGTTCATTCATTAATATGGCAATTTTATCTTTAACGGATACAGATTAGCGAGCCCAGAAGTAACTGACTTCAGGGCCTGCATTTATGCTCTATGTATTAATTCAACAGCATTTATCAAATGTTATCTGGCAATTAAGCAAATATAATGGGATTTTCAATTAATTTAGTTCAGTCAATCCTAATGTACTTTAACTTCCGGAAAAAGAAAGGAAAGGGAGAGATTTTTTCTTGTGCACTCGTCTCCAGCCTATGCATTAATTCCAATTAATTAATATTGCAATTTTCTTGGATATGGATGCCCGGCGAGCTTTAGAGGTAACTGACTTCAGGTTCACAGTTTATGTTTAATATTCAAACATTGTTTGGGCAGTTCTTGAGGTATTTGACTTTAGAGCCCTTTAACTGTTTATTCACAACTTTAAATCCAATATTTAAGTGAATCCCTAGACTGATGCAAAACAAAGGTAAGGCCAGGCTAAATGTGTTAATATTATTCCAAATATAGTAATGTCACCTAATCTTTGGTAACAATGTTTTTCCTGATGATAAGTATATAATGATGGGTATTAATTTTGGGCTTTGGTAGTAATTTCAATTCATTTGTGAAATTTGGCAGAGGAACACCTGTCCTTCATGCCAAGTCTGCAATCATAAGACTTTTTAATTATTTTTACATATGTTGCTTGTCCTACTAAAATAATGGCATATGGGCTTTACAGACCGTGCGTGGCTTAATACAGATGGCTCAATCCGTGGTATGGGTTTACACATGGAATAGGGGAAGCTGTCCCAAGAAACCCATGGTGTTGAAATGAACTGTTCTCAACGCCCGGCCAAATTGAAAACTATGGTTTGTTTTTTGGAATGAACCTGTTTATGATGAATAAAGACTGTGCCTAAAAAAAAAACGCAACGAATGTGGATGCAATTGGCAAACCTTTGACTTGTCCCATTCTTTGTTCTATTGACAAAACAACTTGGCCAACACACCTTTGGGTAAAAACACGACAGGAGAACCCATCTGACTTCCTTGACGGCAATACAAAAATCAGTGATCCAAATGACACTCGGTCCTACCGAAATTTAACGAATCCTTGCCTGAAATAGGTCTGAATTGCCATAAGATTAACACTTCGGCCTCCAAGTTCACAGATTTTCTAAATCATCCTTCAAAAGTCCATCTTCTTCAAGGAAATTTCTGTGATATCATCCAATTGTTGTCAAGAAATTGCTTCCCTTTTTGCCAGGCCTCTTGCTCATATTTTCAACCTTTCACTTTCCACAAGGTATCGTTCCCTTTCGGCTCTTATTTTTAAAAAGGATGATCCCATTCATTTTCAAACTACCGTCCCATCTCCCTCCTACCATGCTTTCCTCGAAAATCCTTGAGCGCCTCATCTATAACCGGCTTGATAATGTCTTCTCATCGAACAATGTGCTTCAC
>JAMKCH010047303.1:0-11162 GCA_023653785.1 Ophioderma brevispina | reverse complement strand
CAAGAAGGATCACAGACACTCGCAACCTAGGGAGCGCGCGGATATCAACATGGTCAGTTTTTGGCTTGCATCCTCTCTCGCCGCTTGGAAGCATATCGTGCCGACCACTTTCCAACCGCACACAACCACTCATGAGGCGCTAACTAATCGGCTAACGCTTTCAAACCGCTCATGTGTCCATCTTCCCCCTATAACAAAAAACCGCCACGATTTGTTCGCTGCGAGAAAATAGGGAGTGATATTATATGGCAGTGAGTATTTATATACGATACCTACATTTACCGAACAAATTTTTTTTCCTCACAAGCCGATATTCCCTGCTGTTCAGACTTTCTGGTTAGGTACAATACACCGATGTCTACTATACGAACCTTCTATTTTTTTCCTTTTTAATCTGAACCTGCGTCCGTTTCGCTCTCGCTGTCCGAATCTCTGCTAATTTTTTATTAAATTATTTTTCAATTTCAATTGTCACACAGATTGTCTCTTTATCCCATAGGACTCCCCTAAGGGTAGTGTCCACTGCATTAATCTATCAGAATCTTGTAATTTGAATCCACCCCTCCTCAATTTTTTGTGTTCTTTAAATCGCCGCCAGATACTTAAACCTTAAAATTGAGTACAAGGGGAGAGCAGCACATTCACGGATGCAGTTTGGTCCTCAGTTATAAAGCGCGATGATTTTCCCTCCAAAAACTGCTTACGATATGGTTTCACATTAATTTTACGTCAATAACCCTAACTTATGGTTGTTTGCAAAGGAAATGGAATTATTGTTAATACCTACGGTGCTGATTTGAAACTTGACTGAGGAATATTAATATTCTTCCTCTTTGATGTTTCTTCTGTTTGCAGCTTAAGGGATTTGCTTTGATACTCGCATTTGTACTCGCAAAACAAGTGATTCATAGAGTGCCGCAAATGTACACCCTATTTATAATTTGAAGTTAAGTTTTTGCTCTTCAAAGTCAAAATTTGGCTCATGAATGAAACTAATCTGTGGTATGTTTTTATTGCTAAATTCAAGGTCTCGAAAATGACCCCACCAAATGTAAAGTGAAAACATGAAAACCGTTGTCGTCAGACGATATAAAAAATTGATTGTCAAAGTTATTTGTTTATTTATATATTATTTAGGTGTAAAGATAAAATAATGTTTTTTTATATAATCAAGATGTCGGCTGGAATGCAAGACCAAACGTACAGGGACAGTTTGACTAATTTGCAGTAAGGAAGAAAAATTTTTGTGTTCTATGGATTTATTGGTTGTGTGTTCATAATTATAGCAGGTATGACAATAGGAAATGTATTTGTATGATATAAATGAAACAATTTCTACTGCACCCCAAAAACGTAATTAAATCTGATTCAAAAGAAGAGAACGTAGTGAAATCAGTATTTTCTAGTTAATGCAAGACCAACGTATAAAGTGCCACTTACGTTGGTCTGACACTGAAAAAATGTTAATGCAAGACCAACGTAAGTGCACTTACGTTGGTCTTACACTGTAAATTTGCACAAGCGAATGCAAGACCAACGGAAGTGGCACTTACGTTGGTCTTGCACGAAAGGTGCAAATGTTTAGTGCCAGACCAACGTAAGTGCAACACTTACGTTGGTCTTGCACTGAAAACATGTTTAATGCAAGACCAACGTAAGTGCCACTTACGTTGGTCGTGCACTGAAAAGGGGCAAACTGTTTAATGCAAGACCAACGTAAGGCACACTTACGTTGGTCTGCACTGTAAAAGGAGCAGAATTACTCCATGCAAGACCAACGTAAGTGCCACTTACGTTGGTTCTTGCATTAAGCGGAAAAGAGGCGAATTGCACACAGACGTTATCTTCTTTTTCTAATTAAAAACTGGTTGTAATCACTTACATATCTTCACACCTAGTTTAAATTATGCGCGCGGAAAAATACCTCTCTTCCAAAAATTCACCAAAAACTCAATTCGACAAAAAAATGTCAGCTTACGTTGGTATGCATTCAGCCGACGCGATGGTACCTTTAGGAATTAGAATTGTTTACGTAAAAAGTCAATTCAGGATTAATGTTCCGGAGTAGAGTAGACAACCCAAAACTTAAGCAGCAGTGTGTTAACAGCGCGTCGAGGTTCATTTTTTTAAATAAATCCAACGTAATTAGTTAAATACAACAATTTACGGGTTCAAAAATGTTGGTTTGGCTAAAATTGTGAACAACAATAATGTTGCATACCATGCGTTTCCTTCGGAGCACGTAAGTACTAAATAATTAACCGGAATTTTCTATCATTAATTGTTTTGAGCATTGCCCAGTTCAACGAATTTGAGGGTCGCCCACTGATTGATCTGAATTTTGATAGATAATCTGGTTGGAGGCCACGTGCCTTACAAAAGCAAGAAACGCATAAGGCCGTAAAGCTGGGCAAGGCGAGGTTATTACAGTTAAATGACAAAATTGTAAAAAGAACATTATTAGTCTTCTCAGAAATGTTCTCCAAAACGAAAATGATCACTTCAAAATGGCGGAAAACACATAATAATTTAAGTAAGTGGCTTATTCTTTCTTCTTAGGGGTCCACATGTTCGATAGTAATGGCTGTGGTGGTTTTGTTCAGGATTTGATTCAACTGAGTTCTAAAAGCTGATCCGGGGCGAGTGTATCCACGATACGAAAGCTCTACATGGGCCCAATTTTTTAGATTTGGGGGCGGATGGGAACCGTCAGGGGTTTACACCCATACTCATTCGAAACTTGGACTGCGATGTACATGTACGTTGTGACTTATGTACACTGGGGACCGCGGCTCACCTAAACGTCCTTTCCGAAGGACGGGATCTTTTATGCATTCTTTGCCCATTCCAAGGAACCATGGAGGAGGGGCGGGATGGAGCGGTGTTCTGTATTAAATCAATAGCTCGCATACGATTAAATCCAGAATTGAGCACCCGAACTAAATCCCAGCAAGTGCACCCCCCGAGACTCGAAACCGGGATTTTTGATAGATTTTCACCACAGGCAAGCACTCTAACCGCTAGACCACGTGGCTGCCCTTAGGCAGTTTTAGCAGTATTGACATGGTTTGATACGCCTTATTTTACCGCTATTCATATTGTGTCCTCTGCTATCACCACTCTCCATTGAGTGCTATTATATTACACGGGTAAATGTAATGATGTTTTGTTTATGTTTTTTTTTTCCATATACAATTTTGACACCAATTTATAGAATGGTCCGATTGTGTTGAACTGGTACTGAAACTGAAAATAGTTCATTGGGCCATACTAATCGAAATGTATATATATTTATGACTGTGTTTGACGCTTCCAAAGTGAGACTTTTACAGACTGGTGATCTCCATAGACCCTGTGGACCACGCCATATTGCCCTTTTAGTTATCATTAACGTATTGACAATGCGGACCTTTAATATTTTTCGCTTTCTTAAAAAAAAAAAAAAAAAAAAAAAACATTTTTAAAACAAATTAACGAATCTGAAATTTACGCCCCAGTTTGACCTTGACCCCTTGTACTATACCCTCAGATAGGGCAACTATACATTTCGTGGTAATCCTTGAAACTACTGAACATGATGGATACATTTGTTGCGTTTTGCCCCTCTTTCATATTTTGTACCCCTGTATAAACCTTGCCTCCTAAAATACAACCAAAAAGCAGGGCTTGCGCCAGGGTAAAATTCAAGGAGGGGCAAACATCAATGGGGGGGCGAACCAGTACAAAATTAACTAATTTTGGTTAAAAAACCCAAATTTTTGCGCTTGATTGGGTAAAACCCCTGTTTTTCTAAATTTTGAAACTCCGGGGGGGTGTGGGGGCGGCCCCCTCCCTGCCACCCACTGGCGCGCCCCCCCCTGGTTCAAAAGAACACATTGTAAAAAAATTACACCCATGATTTTGGAATCCTCATACAATTTTGAATTTAAGAAAACTTGTACGATTGGTATATGAAATTTTCACGAAAATGTACACTGTACTATACGCTCATTCGCTTCCAAGGCACTGCACCCAAATGGTCACGGTTAATTCCGTATGTTGACATGATAGCCAGGACACTCTCGGGGGGACACTCTTTTCTTTACCACCGGCGCAAAAGCAAACCTGTTCACTTTAATATAATCTTATCATGTTTCGTGCATAGCTTCACACACGCCTATAGTAATTTAACACTTGTAAACGTGTAAAATGAGCAACTATTTTTAGTCACTAGAACCTTGTAAGACACTATCAGTGATTTATCAAAAGTAAAAAATATCTGAAATTTTGCAGGAAAAGCTTAAAGTGAAGGATACGTCTGTACACTCTCATAAGTAAATTTTTCCAACTGAAGCATTGCCAGAAAAGGGGGATTAAAACAGCAGTGTTTAAAGATACGAATCTCGATTCAACTCACGTGTTGTAAGTAATGTGCCGTACACAGTAATGAATAAATTTCCGATTGTTGTCCTTATTGCTTTTTCATCCTATCATTTGCAGGGTATGTTAAGTAGACCTATACTTGTTTCAAATATGGTAACAATCTTATTGTGATGATTTTTTTCATTTCCTGATTTAGCAAGCCAATCACTCATATGCTTTAATTTCAGTGCTTCCTACTTTCAGTTCATCTGGAGTTTCAATTCCTGCTTGGCCTCATCAGCATTGATAACCCCAATAAATCTTCAAAGACCCCCTCCAGCGTACTCACCTGTGTCAAACACCCATACGGCGTTGCCATTAATATCTTTCTTGTTTTTATTTTCTCGGGTCAAAAACATTAACAAAAACAACTTCAAGAAAAAAAAGTCCATTCATAAAATAACAATTCTTTTGTTTTTTGCCATGCTTTACGTGTATTCCCTGTATGTTTGCTTCTGATGAGTGACGCACAACCCGCCAGGTACAGTTCCTTATCACAGCCTTCCGAGCGTATTGAACCGGTGTAAAGTAAATTATAGTCTGGTACTCATTAGTCCGGGAACAATGGTTACCAATAGGGTCCAATCGATTCAGTTGACTCTTCACTCAAACATTCGTTCACGCTTTATTTTCCGTTATCGCTATGGAGCCTCCAGGACTGTGGCTCCCGCCGGGCTTTCACACCGGTGTCATATAAGAGGGTCATTATTTACGCGCAGGGGGGGTGGAGGATTGGAGGGGGAACCCGAAAAATTTTGTACGAGAAGGGGGACGGGGAAATCTTTCATCACCGCTGAGAGGGGGAACATGAACTTTAAATGGGAAAATCACATGATCAAGGGGAACGTGAAATTTTTGTTGGAACGGGAAAGCGAGGGGGGGGAGGGGGGGGAACGCAAAATTTTTGCGAAAAAAATTGAAATCCTCTATTCCCCCCCCCGTTAATAATGACCGCTCCCTAACATTGTCCGTGTGACTGAGTGTCCTACCACTCGTCTGTCGATTGTGTTCTTTATTGAGTGCTGGTACACCTTATCTGTTTCAGCACTGTACCCAAATGGAGTCTACTATCGCAAGCCAAAAGCCATAACGTATGTTGCTTCAACGCGTTGCGAGAAGTAGCAACGCGTTGCGACATTTCGGCAACGGCGTTGCGACGTCGGCCATCAAATCATGATTTTTCTGTGACGTATTTCAAAAATAGACCCACGACGCGTTGCTAGATACTTTGCAAGCATTGCAAACCTTCTTACAACGCTTTGCGAGCTTCACCACGCGTTGCAAGCTTCCAACGCGTTGCCTAAGGTCCACCCAGCCATAAGGGTCATAACGTATGCCGCAACGCATTGCGGCAATACGTTATGCCCCTTATTGGCCTGCAACACTCGTTGTGAATTTTACAAACGTGTTGTGAAGCTTGCAACGCGTTGTGAAGGCTTGCAACGACGCGTTGTGAAGGCCATAATGGTCATAACGTACTGCCGCAAAGCGTTTGTGGATCCTTATTTTTTGAAATACGTCACAGAATGATGCTTTTCTGATTGGCCGACGCCGGAACGCGTTGCCAAATGTTCGCAACGCGTTGCTACTTTCTCACAACGCGTTGCGGCAATACGTTTATGACCCTTCTGGCTTGTGAACCCTCGCAACACGTTTGTGAAGGTCGCAACGCGTCGTGACGGGTTGCCACGCGTTGTGAGTTTCCACAACGCGTTGCTAGATACTTTGGCAACGCGTTTTGGGTCAAATTTTTGAAATACGTCACAGAAATTCGTCATTCTAATTGGCCGACGCCGCAACGCGTTGCTACTTTCTCGCAACGCGTTGCCGAAATGCCGCAACGTGTTGCCAAATGTCGCAAGGCGTTGCGGCAATACGTTATGGCCTTTATGGCTTGCGATAGTCGTCTACAAGGTCACGGTTTATTCCGTACATGTTGCTATGGTAGCTAGGACGCTCTCTCATGGGGGACAATCAGTTTCCTTACACCGGGTCTGTTTCGGCTTGAAATGACTTGGCCGCACGGCGGCTGTGACGATAATTATACAAAACGGTTGCCAAATCGACAGCGCACTATGAAAACTTCGCCGTAGAAGCTATGTGATATTTCGTTCACTGATCCGCTAAATCTTTCAGTCCTTGAAAACGTATGGACTTATCCGCAATGTTTGTTAGTTATGAATGAGGGCCGGGGACACAGGCTACAAACATAATTAATGAGCACTATATAGCGTGCCGTGTGTAAGACATCTCCCGATCGGGGCTTCTTCAACCAGGGCGGCATGCAGTAAAAGTCAACATTTCGAAGGGTTGAATCTATGCATAATGGAAAACGCCACAAGTTTATTACAACCAATGCAAGTCAAATATGGTACGAGTATAAAGGTTAAACCTTCAGGATTTGCCATAAAAAAAATGTCGGCTTATGATAAAATGTTTGAAAGATGATTAGAAGGAAATAAGTTCGAAATATTACTTGTCAACTGTAGCGATCAAAGGCCAAAGAGAGAAAAACTGGATACGGAACGATGCAGTAAATCCTCTGAAACTTCACTCATAATTCCGATTTTGAAGCGGAAAGTAGCCATCAATGATAGAATGGTTTATTTGCTACACCTATTCTTACGATTGCACATGTGGGGAAATTTATGCAGCTTCTAAACATGTAAATACAAATTTCCAATGATTCAACAACTTGTTTGTTTCTCAAATATTCTGACGTCACGCAACGTCATTTAATGAGCAGCCCTCAATCGGCGAAATGTCCTACACAGTTTTCTAAGTGCAGCGTGTTCTTGTATTGATTGTGCGGTGCCAATCAATTGTAATGATCTCATCAATTGTAAATCTGATTGCATAGTCAAGTGGTCAAAGTCTTGGGCATGCCCGTTGGTGGTCAAGGGGGACTTACCAAATGCACCCAAAACAAGTATTTCCACCAACAAAAATACATACCCAAACAAAAATGTTAGTCTGTTTTCGCTACCCTAAACAAGTAAGCAATGCAATGTGTCGTTAATATACCCTTTATTATCTTGATTTGCTTTACAATATATTTGATCTTTTTGATCTCTGCTTGAGTATTACGTACCTTAAACACGTACATCACAATTTCAGGGTGAAGAATAAACATACCCTTTTCCCACATTTTGCTGTTTGTGACGGTTTATTGCCATTTGGTCTAATCCCATTTGGTCTAATAGCCATTTGGTCTAACTTCAATTGGTCTAAACCCATATTGTATAATACTAATTTGTCTAATAACCATTAAGTCAAACGTCCAATTTATCTAACCACCAAAATGCTATACCATTTGGTCTATCCCATCTGGATCATAAAACTGCAACATTTTCCGTCCTACATAACATTTTGTCCTCAATACCCAACAAAAACACCAAATTTGTCTAATTCCCATTTGGTCTCAATGATCCATCATGGTCTAATTTCATGTTTTGTCTAATATCCATTTGGGTCTTTACACACTGGTCCTAATATCCATTAGTCTAATATCCATCTGAATTCTAATATCCATCTGGTCTAATATCCATTTGGTCTTATATCCATTTGATCTAATATCCATTCGCTCGACTTCTCCACCTGGTTCATATCTATTAGGTCTAATACCGATTTGGACCAGTTTTGACCAAATGGATATTAGACCAAATGGGTATTAGACCCACTGGGTATTACCAAATGGCATTAGACCAATGGAATTAGACCCGATGGATATTAGAAACAAATGAATATTAGACCAAATTGGTATTAGACCAGATGGGTATTAGACCAATTGGATTAGACCAAATCGGTTATAGACGATATGGATTTAGAGATAGGAGATTTATACAGATGATATATGGAACTACAATGGCTATTAGAACTAAATGGTTTAATTACTAAATGATTATTAGACTAAATGGTATTAGCCGATATGGCGTTAGCCAATGTCCATTAGACCAGTGGGATTAGACGCAAATGGCAAGTCACCTTTGTGACCCCCCCCTATATCAATGTACCGGCGTACATCGCCTGTTGGAGAAAAGACAAACCCTTTTTAGGCGGTTTTCTTGTTCACGCATCATATCCCCCTTTGGATACAAGTGCCCCCTCCCATGGATAGCGGGCTCGCACGTAAATGAATAGTCGTCGATTGATACAGCCGAACTTCCCCAGCGGCCACTTTAAGGAGGGCAAAACATTGGGAGAGGTCACCGTATGAGTCAATTGGAAGTCAATACACTTGTAGTACCACTGTGAATCTTTCTTGTATTTGAAAGAAAACACTTATTATTTTGTCGAAAATTATGCCACAGTCATGTGCCCATTGATTGGGCTCCTTCCCTCCCTACCCCTCTGGGCCCTAAACGCCGCACCCTGCACCTGGGGCCCCTGGCCTCTGTGGGCCCTGGCCCCTGTGGGCCCCCGTCCCTTCCCCCCTTAGTCGCCGTGTCCCGCCCCCTGCCCCCCGTGCCCTGTTCCCATGGGCCCCCTGCCCCTCGGGCCCCTTTCCCCCGCCACCTCGGCCCCGCCCGCCGACCTCTCCCCTTCCCCTCCCCTTCTCTCTCATCCCTTCTCCCGTCCTTCCCTTCCCTCCCCCTTCCCTCCCTATCTCCCTTTCCCCTCCCTTCGCCTCTTCCTCTTTCTTCTTATTTTATTATTATTCATACTAAAAAGTGAATTTGGGATTATTTATTCGTTCATTCATTCTTTCCTTCATCCCTTCATTTATGCATTCCTTTATTTTCTAATTTAAATAGAAATTTATTGTATATTTAATAGGGCCAGCAATAACTATAAGCCCACGGGGTTTTCCATTCCTGGTCCTAACATATCATATCTCTCATCTATTTTCATCTTAAAACATGTTGCATTGTTACTATATTTTTGAACTATATATATGTACTGTTCCATACTTTTTGCCATATAGAATATGTATGCTAAATAAAATGAATCTTGAATCTTGGAAAAAAAAATCAATACGCGTTTATCTAGTTATAAACTGCGCTCATTTATTTACTGCATTTAATTTATTTATTATTTCAACCTTTCTTTCAGTTTGTTTCAATTATTGTTTTGGAAAAATTTTCCTTTATTTGGTCATTAATGAACTGTTTTAAAATATAAAAAAATTCCTCGGTTTGAAAAAGCCTCTTTATGTTCCCTTATTTTGAGTAAAAATTGCAAATTAAAAAACTTACAAGTGCCTATTTAAAGTAGTGGCAGTGACAACGGCTTTTTGCCCTTCTTAACACTTTTAGAGGTGCACAAGGGGGGGGGGGGGGTTCCATGAGTACCCAACATGTTGATTTTTTTGCGATTTCTCGGTTCGGCATCTAAATGTTTCAGGAGTTTTTTGCTAATTGTCTGATTTATAATACGCTTTATCCTCCTGATACAAAAAAAATTAAATCCGCCCACTGCTTCAATTGGAATCATTAGGGGGATCCCTAGGGACCCCCCCCCCTTGGGCATAACGGAAGTAAAAAATCAGATTTTTCTAATTCAAAATTAAAGTATCAAATCTTGGGATTATTGCTTAAGATATACCTTAGGGAGTAATTAATTAATATATAATACCTTAAATCAAATAAACCTTTTTATGTGCTGATAGCACCAATTTTTAATTTTGTATGCCTTGCTCTTCACTTTGTAATCTATTGGAAAAATAAGCGATTTGAAGTTTCGGAGAAAATAGATGGTCTAAATTTGGCTATATTTTGCAATGATGTATTTTAATTGGTTATTCCTAATGAGTAGATATAATGAATTATTTGGGTTCAAAACCTTAATATTGGAGTTCTGAATGATGGTAATGTACGAACCACTTCCTTTCGAAGGGTGACAATTTCCAATTGGCCATAGTCATAGGTCAAAGTTCGGATTTTCTTTTTATTGTGGGTATGTGGTTCTTACGTGACCCCCAAATTACTTGTGTTAGTGTCATGATCAAAATTCCCACGGTAACGTGGTTAGGGTGGGTCCCTATGAACCCCCCCCCCCTGGCACTAACGGAAGTTTTTTTTATAGCTTGGGCACTTAAGTTTAATGCCGACAAATGGTTCGCATTTCCGATCGCCGCCTCTATCCATGTAATAGAGGTCCGTCGTGTCCCTAGGACCCTAACCTAAAAACCGCCCCAAAAAAAAAAAAAAAAAAAAAAAACAAAAAAACCATTTTCGCATATGAAATATTTCAATACACAGAATACACCTAATCACATTTCATTCACGACTAGTAGGTTGTTGTTTCGGGTTTCGAGCTAGAAGAGGGAATTTTTTTTTCAGTTTAGTTTATTACCATACGTAGGCACATATCATTTCAAGACAAAAGTCTAGAATGGAAGGGTAGTCAAATGAGAGCAACGCTCGGGAGATATTGACCACCCTTGATACATTTGCGATTAGAAGACGATGACAAATAACGAAAAAGAAATAAAATAATACACATGTTCAACTAAAATTGATTGACAAGGACAACGTGATACTAACGTATGTTGGCAGGCAAAGGCGTTGGCAATAATTTAAAGTAAAGTGGGACAAGAGAAGATTTGTTGAGGATGCGAATCTCTCGCAAACTGCACTGGATCAGTTTGTAGGCCACCCACCGAGAACTTTAAAAAATTATTGTAGAAACAGTACAGACAAAGAAAGAGAAGGCCGCAAACCTTGTTTTTTGAACTTGCCAGCTATAGTAAACGTTCCTAAGAAAAATCCGCACTGAATTTCCTGTCGTACATCGACAGAAATAGTAAATCATCATCTGTT